>OY282641.1:21489609-21652109 GCA_958299015.1 Tetanocera ferruginea
TTATCTTATCTTATCTTATCTTATCTTATCTTATCTTATCTTATCTTATCTTATCTTATCTTATCTTATCTTATCTTATCTTATCTTATCTTATCTTATCTTATCTTATCTTATCTTATCTTATCTTATCTTATCTTATCTTATCTTATCTTATCTTATCTTATCTTATCTTATCTTATCTTATCTTATCTTATCTTATCTTATCTTATCTTATCTTATCTTATCTTATCTTATCTTATCTTATCTTATCTTATCTTATCTTATCTTATCTTATCTTATCTTATCTTATCTTATCTTATCTTATCTTATCTTATCTTATCTTATCTTATCTTATCTTATCTTATCTTATCTTATCTTATCTTATCTTATCTTATCTTATCTTATCTTATCTTATCTTATCTTATCTTATCTTATCTTCTTATATTATCATATTTATTTTATCTTTTAATATGTTATCTGCTTCAACTTTCTTGTTGCTAACATACCACAAACAAACTATTTCTACTAAAATTACAATTTTTAATAGATTTCTGACTTTTTCTTTTTTAAAAATTAAATGGAAAATAATGTACTCGTATTACTCAAATAATTACTTTAATATTAAATGGACTTTGACACTTACGTTCCCCTAACTATACCTGTTATCCAGCCACTTAAGCACTCAATTTAGTTTTCCATATAAAAATATATTTTCAATTGTTAGAGAATTTGTAAAAAATAATGATTTTTCTGAAAAATAAATTCGCTTTCGTTTCTTTATTTATTTGCATTAATCAGCTCACAATAACTGCCAAAACAACAAACATGTAAGTAGGTCAAATTGTCACTTTTTGAAATTTGATAACTTTATAGAATTAACAGCTATTTCAATTTTTGCCAAAATATTGCCAACAGTTTTTGCGCACAAAAAAAATGAAAAATATTAAAAGCAACAACGAATAATTTCTCTTTCATGCTCAGAGAACTGTCAAAAAATAAATAAACAGCATTCGAAAGCAGCGCCATCTGGTTGCAATGCAAGGCAACTGCAATAAAAAAATAAAAATAAAACAAAAAATATCCAGAGCTCCGCTGCAGCTGTATGACGATGACAATCAGATCAAAAAGTTTTCGCACGCACGCAGCGATATCAACGAGTGAGATAATAAATTAAAAAAACTCAACAAAATTCCCTGAAAGGGAAATTTAAGTGTGATGCAGTGACAAAACAAAAATACAAAAACATAAAAAAACAACAACAAAAAGCAAATAAATCGATCGCATGCAATGCGTTTTTTGCTTTTGGGCGCGAATACAACTTTTGTGATTTTTTTTGGTTAATGTTGCTGACTGAATGATAAAATTGCTCTCCACTGATGCGGTTGATTTTGCTCGATGCTGTTGTTTTTGTTGTTGTTGTTGTAACTGCAGATGTTGCCGATATTTATGCAGCCAGCCACGTTCGGGCGCACCAAATCAAAAGTCAATTAATTGAATGAATGAATGCATGCATGTGTAAATAGTTGGCAACACTGATTGATTGATTGTTTGGCTGGATTGACAGATTGATGACAATTTTAAGATATGCAAACAAATGCATTTTTATTAAACTAACAAAATAAACAAAAAACTTTTCTTGACTTACATCAAAAATCAACGAAAGTGCAGAAATATGCAAGACGATAAATTTGAAGTGCAACAACAACAGCAACACAAAAATGTTGCATTTGCAGCAAACTTTTTGGAGAGCAAAAAAAATTTTCTGGCCACTTTTTATTAGTTCAACAAAAACTCACTTCAAGTTAAGACTTTGCTGAAGAAAATAAAGAAACTGTGCCCACCACTAAGCCACATGTTAAGACTTTACATCAAGCTCTGATGTTAGCCAATCTTTATTTTAATTGGTCTCAACAACTTTGTGCACAAAAGCTGCTCAAATTTAGGGTTGGGTTGGGCTGGCTATCAACCAAGCTTAAGTTAACTTAGCCTGTCCTATTGTGGCTTTATCACTCTGTGCTAGCCTCTAAGTTTGCTCTAGCTTGCAAGTCAAAGTATTTGGTTTAATTTTGAGTGAGTTAAAATTTGAACCACTTAACTTGCTGACTTGGCTTGAGATTGAGGTGTGCTTTAATTAAATGCATATCTTAATACGATAAGATTTTATGGCTTTCAACAGTAGTTACGAGAAGCATATAAATTGGTTGTTTTATATATTTAGAGCAGAAAGTAGCTAAATATTTTCTAGTGAAGTGCAGACTACTTCAACTAAGTTTTGTGCAGATTTTCGCAGTAGATTTATCTGTAAGATAGGAAAAACAGGTCAGTATAGAGTCTATACTGTTCTTTGCCTAAGACTAATGAAAACAAAAATTAACTCATTCCCGGATAGTTGTTTTTCGAATAGTCCTTAGTCCGAATAGTCCTTGTGGGACAGAGACTAAGGGCGGGGTTTAGTGAACGCAATTCAGACAGGCAGGCAGACAGGCAGGCAGACAGGCTATGTGTTTTCACAAACAACTCCCTTTCACACCATAGCTGGTCACCCGGTACTCCGGGACCACAAAAAATTGCTAACCTCTATATCTAGAGGCCGTGCACCATCCGCAACCTGTGACCCGTCCGGCAGCTTGTAGCTCAGCCCCCGCATATTTTCCATAGAATCGGTTCCACGTTACCGGGATGACGAAGCAAAATCAAACTCAAAAAAATTTTTGTTTTGTAATCAAAAAATAAAACTTAAGCAATAACTATTATATGTGAGGCAAAATATAAAACTCAAAACTAATTTTTATTTTGAGAGCAAAAATTTAAACTTAAAAATAACTTTTACTTTTGAGGGAAAACATAAAACTCGAAAATAAGTTTTATTTCATGAAGAAAAAACTAAAACTTAAAAACTAATTTTTTTTCGTAAGGAAAAAAATAAAACTAAATAACAAAAATAAGTTTTATTTTGTGAGTAAAAAAATACAACTTAAAAAATAGCAGTTATATGTGAGGGAAAAAATAAAACTCAAAAATAAATCTTGGAGCAATTTTTAAACCAATCATTGGAACAATGCAGTTTTTAATCCTTTTTTTATTAGAATTGATATTTTTCAATATTAATTCGAAATGGAATAATAATTTGTTGATTCAATATTTGCATCCAGGGTCCGTATCGGCTATGGTTTTTATCGAAAGTCTCACATATTAACTTTTATCTCTTTTTCTGACAAAAATAAAAGTTATTATGAGCCTTATAGTTTTTTGGGCAAAAATAACGGTTACTTTTGACTTATTTTTTCGGTCGAAAATAACAGTTATTTTCTGCCGTTTATTTTTTCGGTTAAAAATATCAGGTAGTTTATATTTGTTCAAGTCATTTTACCGACTAAAAAATGTTGATACCATTATTTTCATCTCATCGGTAAGACATTTTACACATGGTGTCAACAGTTCAATCTGTCAAGCGACCTTTAAAAAAACACAAATTGCTTGATAATTTTGACCGAAAAAATTAAAGATAAAATAAAAGGCAAAAGAACCTTTATTTTTCCTCGAAAAATACAAGGCAAAAAATACTACCTAAATTTTTACTTTTAAAGAATCAGTCTTAAATTTAAAAGGAACTTAATATTCATGAGGCTGAAGACATTTGTAACATAATGGTATATTTGAAAAAGTCTTTCAACAATTTTTTCATTTGAAAATTGTAAAATAACAGTTATTTTCGTTGCTTGTTTTATTTCAGTTGGTGTTTTAATTGCTTTCGAATGTCTTCTCAACATTGTGACTTTTTGAATGTTAGATTGCATTTGCATAGTACTCGTTGAAGGAGCCTCCGAAAGCAGAGACAAATCTTGTTGATTATTGTGTTTTGCTTCCTGATCAAAATAATTGCTATGTTGAGTGAGGGCCTAGTAAAGCAGCGAACGTTGATTGTTGAGTGTATCAACTTGGTTGGCTATAAAATTTTGTTGAGATGATGGCTGAGTTCCAAAATACATTTCTACAAAGCATCAGTGAGTTTTTCTGGGGATTGGTTCTTTGTAGATTCACCAAAATACACTGAGGTTTCGTTCGTAAAAATGCATTTTGGAACTCAGCCGATGTTGCAATCACGGAACCTTCATCATTAGTTGCAGACCCAGCTGCGGCTGCATTCTGACGAGCTCTAATTCGCTCTCTATATTCACGAACGCGTTCTGCTCCTGTTTTAGCTATTTTTCTATTTTTTCCGTGCATACTTGTAGGATGAAAATTAATGTTACGGTTATGTTAATAATGTAATGTGAATGTTAATATAATGTTAATGTTAATTATGTTATTTTCAGTATGTTACGCGTTAAGTTTTAATTACATTTTGTTTGCTCACTTTCATGTGCCTACATGGCGTAATGGTTTAGATTTCGAATCCTAAGCAACGATGTTCGGGGTTCAATTCTCGGCAGCGGCAATAATTTTTTTTAATTTTCATATGAATTGAAAACCTTAGCCTAGCGTCACGAATAAGAGACCTTGAAATTTCACTCGCCGCCAGGAAGTTTCACTTCAAAAATTAAAATATTACGTAATGGAATTTTTGCATAAAATCATTCATAACATAAAATTATAAAAACATAAAAATTACAAAACAAAATACATAATATAATAAAAAACAAAAAAATAAAATTAAAAACGCTCTGGCTGAGCATTGAACCAGGGTCACTCGTTTAATCAAATCAAATTGACAACCGCTTAACCATCTGAGCCACTGGTGAAAACGAAATGTATTTGTCTTAAAGTGGACGACACTTAAATTTGAAGCTGTATACTTTCGTGTATAAAAAATAAATTATGAAAATAGTTTTATTTTTCTGAAAGCAATTGCGGAAGCTGGAAAATAAATCCTGTTGGAAAATAAAAAGTTCGTTTGTGAAAATCAGTGAGTGCAAAGTAAGGTGATAATAAAGAAGTAAATGATAATATTGGACTCCGGGCTGAGTTCAAAGAGAAGTTGTTTGTATCGAGGTAGCAAGAGATAATTTTAATAATACTTTAAGGTACAAATTTATTATTTACGTTATATAATATATCATTTACATACTTATGCATACTTATATACTTATGCTCGACGTTATATAATTTACATACTTATGCAATACATATTAAAATGCATGTTATTTAATATTGCTAAATAATTAATTAATTTGAGAAATTTATAAAATGTTTTCGTATTTTATAAAATGTTTTCGTATATTTGAATAGAAGAATAATTCTAAAACTAGAAAGGTATATCTTCGACTGGCCGAAGTTAAAATACCCCCACGGGCGATTCGTAGTGGTACAAAATTTTAAATTGCAGCTCTTTTTTATGAGACTTCAAAAATGTTACTAAAATACATTCATATCAAATTGTTTTCCTGCAAAGCCTTGCAAAGTAAGGACAAGCCTCTTTATAAAGTTATCAATTTTGAAGTTGTATGGGAGGTGGGCGGTTAGTCGGTGGACAACGCCCGTTTTTGTCTCACGTTTTAATTTTTATATAAAAATAGTAAATATCTTATTTAACTTTTGTAGCTTTAACAGAAACCTATTTATATAGTTTTAAATTTTGGGGTTGTCTGGAAGGTGGGCGTGTTCGTGGGTGGATTACGCCCGTTTTTCTCTCACATCTTAATTTTTATTTAAAAATAATAAATATATAGTTTTACATTTGTAAAACAGAAGCCTATTTATATTGTTTTCAATTTTGGGGATGTATGGGAGGTGAGCGTGTTTGTGGTAAATTATATCCATTTTTCTCTCACATCTTAATTTTTATTTAAAAATAATCTATACTATTATATAAAAATGAAACTCCAAGATTCGCTTTTTTCATGTATGTAATTCAGGATCTCCGGAACCACTGTACTGATTTGAATGAAATTTTCACTAATCGAACAATAAATTATTCAAGACGGTCTTTGTATACTCAGAATTTTAAGTTATAAAAAAGCTAAAAAGTTATAGGCCAATAATCTTACTTAAGTCAATATTTTTCATCAAATTAATCGCTTATTTTCCATATGCTGCCTACACCTTAACAGTTAGGTGGGTATGATGTATGAGCAAATGAAAGATCTTGCCGTTTCCAACAAAAAAGTCAGTGGTGACATTTATCTCAGATCAATAGTTTTACCGTAAAATTGATATTTTAGTTAAAAATTTATTAATTTTCCTACAAATTTCTTGCCAGCAGGTCGATTGTTGATAGCTTCGATGGCTATCGTTGTTTGCAGCGCACACATTGTTGATTTCGCTGCAAAATGCTGCAACATGCTTCGTGCAGAAATTTAAGCCAAGTCGATGAACGAGAAGGAGACAATTTAGTTGCGACTGCGAAATCGACTGGTTATGTTGTGTTGATTTGCGGCTGCGCGCTGTTTTAAAAACAAATATTAACATGGTTATGTGCTAAACATTAATATTTGCTTTATTTAGGTATTTGCATTTATGTCTTTGCTTTATTTTTTTCAATTGTAATTTCTTATTTTGGAAATTCTTATGAGTTTTTCGTTTGTTGCTGTCTCAACGTAATCATTATTTGCAGTGGGAATTTTTTCTGTACAAATAAAAACAGTAGAAATGTTACTCGCTCTCTACTGTGTGCAGAATAGAAAAGCTACAGAAAAAGGGGAATCGAAATTTTTGTTAAAATTTAAGGCTAAAATTAAAGAGCATGACGTTTTGAAGACCATTTGCCTTAAAAGGATCAAAACAAAGATTCATGCATTTCAAACAAGCATTTCATGGGTTTTTTATATGTTTATTTGTAAGCATTTTAAAGGATAAAGAATTATTTTTGTATTTATTTCCCAAAAGTTTAATATTTTAAAAAGGTATGAGTTTATTCGTATTACACACATTATTTTTAACACATCATAGTTTTCATATAAAATATAAACCAAATTGTGTCTCTTTTGGCCAAACATAAGCTTATGTTTGGAGTTTTAAATATTTGGGTTGTAGGGGAGGTAAGCGTGTCCATGGGTGAATTCCAAAAATATTCAAAAGTGCAGATCTTGGATCCATTTCAATATGTCTACTAAAATGGAGTTATCTCAACTGCTTCTTATCCTATGCTTATGGACAACACACAGACGGACGGATAAACAGACATAGATAAATCGACTTATGAGATGACACCTGATCAAGAATATATATAATTTTCTTTACCGGAATCGCTTATTTCTATGAGTTACAAGCGTTTGCAGAAATTTAATCACATCACCTTATATTTTTATGGCATAAAAATGGTTTCAACTTGCAGTATAAAAGAGCTTGAATATATTTATGGAATTACATAAAAATTAATCTCAAAGATTCGTTTTTTTTTTGTTTGTTTAATAACTCATGAACTATATCATTGATTTAAATAAAATTTTCACTTTGAATTTTAAATTATTAAAAAGTGAAAATATCTTCTATCTACGATTTTAAACAATAGTTGAACATTTAACATGATATCTCATAAATTGCTTTATTTTTCATTAGGATTCTCTTTATTTGAATTGATATATAGGTAGTCAATACAATATATATGAACAAACTGAAGATCTCTTCGTACTATAAAAATAAGTCAGAAATAAAGTCATACTTCTTAAATGAATGATTTGATACTTATCAAAGTCGACTTAGTCTAACGGTTAAAATTTTGTACGGTTTTTGCTAAATCAGAAACGATTTAGAAATAATTATTATTGAAAGAAGTAAATTATCGATATTATCATTCATTTTGTAAAAAACCACTACAACGATTTTTATTTCAAAGGCTGAGGTATAAAATAAAAAAGAGTAAAGTTTTTCAAAGTTGCTCTATTTGGTTTTCAGTAATATTTAAAAATAAAACAGAGTCCCTTAAATTTTTCGCGGTTATTTCATGATAAAATAAAATATGTTTTCATAGAAGTGGGGTTAGAAGAGTATAAAAGTTATAATTAATCAAAGACACGCGGATTTTATGAGCATATTTCTAATCGCAAACACACAATAACTTTTTTTACACAGGGTCGGTAATAGTTATTTTAAAAAGCTATGTAGGTTTCTACAGTAACATTACTTACATATGTAAATCGAGAATAATAAGAACGAATTAATGTCCTTAACGAAAGAGATATTCGTTCATTTCATGAAGCTCGGATAATTTTGTTTTTTTCCGGTGATTTCGGGCAATTTTAAAGAAGCTTCTTTAAAAGTCATTATTTTGGCATAAAGAGCAAGTTGTTTTTTTTATATTAAAACATATCGCGAGCAAGGCCGCGGAGGGTTGCTAGTAAATATATAGTTTTAAATTTGTAAAACAGAAGCCTATTTATATAGTTTTAAATTTTGGGGTTGTATGGGAGGTGGGCGTGTTCGTGGGTGAATTACATCCATTTTTCTCTCACGTCTTAATTTTTATATAAAAATAATCAATAAGTATCTAATATTATTTTTTTAGCTTCGACCTAAGCCTCTATATAAAG
Organism: Tetanocera ferruginea; assembly: GCA_958299015.1. Classification (NCBI taxonomy): domain Eukaryota; kingdom Metazoa; phylum Arthropoda; class Insecta; order Diptera; family Sciomyzidae; genus Tetanocera; species Tetanocera ferruginea. The sequence continues at coordinate 21,498,057 of OY282641.1, forward strand.
GTTTCAATATTAGGGTTGTATGGGGGGTGGGCGTGTTAGTGGATGGATGACGCTCATTTTTCTAACATACCTGAGTTTTGTCTTAGACTACACAAATACCGAATTAAAGTTTTGTTGCTTAAATATTTACTTCTTTATGGAGTTTTCATTATTTGGGTTGTATAGGAGGTAGGCGTGGTTTTCGTCCGATTTAGCCCATTCTCGAACTTGATGTTAGTTTAATAGAAAAAAGCTTTAATATCGAATTTCAGCACAATAGCTTTACAATTACGGCTGTAATCGTGTCCACAGAAAGACGGACAGACAGACGGACATGGCTAAATCAACTCAGGTGGTGATGCTGATCAAGAATATATATACTTTTCTATACCTATCACGACTCACGCATACTGTACCATTTAATATCAAAAATGTTGAAGATTTGATTCAGAGTGGAAATCACTGTTTGGTGCCAAATTGTTTCCGAAAAATATTAGAATCGAAGTGGGTTTCTTTGATTTTACGTTGTTTTTTTAGCTTAGTGTAATAAGACGATGACCTTTGATAACCTCCAGATGGCCGGCATCACCACTGAAGACACGCTTTTTTTGGTGCAAATGCAACAATCCTGTTTGTCAGCAACATTCAAAAGTAGATTATTTTTGTTTTTATTGCCTTCCGCAAAATTCTGAATAAAATATTTCAATGTATTCTTCATAATAATTTTCTATTTTGTTATAAACATTTATTACTTTACCCATAATAAAGAGAAATATATATAGAAAAAAAAATTGTTGCCCTTTTCATTCCAAAGATTTTTTCAGGTATATTTTTTCTTCCACAGGTAGCTAGTAACATAGTAAAAAGAAATAGAAACACAAAATATAACAAATATTTCCCTATCTTAGTAAAAAATTTAACGGCAAACAACCCTTAGTCCATACAAATGCATGTAAATGTATAGGGGTCTAGCCAGACACCATGTGCCAGAACTAAGGGCTCAAAATATGTGCCTGACGAAGGGTTAATGACTATTTTACTGCTGTACTCCTATTGCTTTCAATAAACCAGGAACATCAGAACAAACAACAATGTCGTCATCTTCAGAAAATAATGAAAGCTATTTTTCTCTCGGATACGATAGTATAAAATTCTCGTTTCTTGGGGTTAAAATATTTCTTTGCTCTAATCAAGAAGTTAGAACTTCAGTGGTTTTTTAGTGCGCTGTGATCTTTCTGCTAAAACTGCTGGGTCTAAGTAGAAATATCTGGATTAAAATAAGTTGTCCCGCTTTCATCACTTGAAGAGAAGCTTTTTTCTACTAACTTGTGATCATTTTGTGTAGACGAAAAAGCTTGGGGTATTGGTGCATCGCCGGAACTGCTGGAGTAACATATAAAAATTTAGGGTTAAAACCATTTCGACTGTTTGATTTTATTAAAACCGCTTATGTCAATCTCACAAAAATAACAATTATCTTTTGTTGACGCTGTAGTGATCCGAAAGAAACGTAAACAATCACCCCCACTTTCTGTGAGAATGCGCAAATCTATAGAATCGTCGTCTCTGATTTAAAGGAAACAGATTTTTCCAAGATTTGTAGCAGCTAGTGTACCATTTCGAGACATTAAGAAGTTCACTGAACGAGAGTAAAAATCTCGATCTTCATCTTCAACAACTACTAAGTCCCATGCACCAAACAAACGGCGTTGTGACAAGTCACCTGGCTGCAGTTCTTGTACCAGCTGTATTTTGTATAGCTTATACCGAGGTCCTAACGTAAACTGTCTCAGATGGTCGAATAACACCGAATAACACCAACCCAATTCTGTAAAACGGCCACAAATTGACTTATCGCGGTCTTCATTGACACTGAGCGATACATACAACAAAGTTCTCCTCGGTACGAACTCTCCGCATATAGGTTGATGAATTGATGTCCAGTTCAGTGAGACTGGTGCGAAATTTGGTCACAATATCTTTAATAGCCTGTGGATCGATTATGACGATTACAAAATGGACGTAATATGAGAAACACATTTCTTTCAGAGCACGAATTTTGATAATAAAATTCATTGATTTGCAAGCGCTGTTTGGTTGTTAGTCTATTCATGATAAAATGGCAATCCGTACTGAGCACTTTTGATACTACCACATGTTACGCATCACGAATGAGATGTCAAAATATTAACACTGAAAAACAAATTGCAAAAAATCAGCATTTTTTTAAACTTGAACTGCTTCATGAGTTCAGTGACCGGGATTCATATAATCCATGTACAAATACAAGGGCAACAAAATTAGTTCATGAGACAAAAATAAAAAATACACGAAACTCATGTACTTATACACTGTAAGCGTGAATAACTTTAACAATAAGTGAACAAAATACATAGAACCTACGTATGAACATTAGGATGGGTTAGTTTTCAAACAAAATTACAGTTTTTACCAAAATGGGTTAAGTATAGAAGTATCTAGTGTACCTACAACTTTTATGAATACAAAATTTTCGTAGCAACTGACTTGTGGTCTTCTAAACTTGTCTTCTGCCTTTCAATTCTAAATTCACTAAAACGAGACAAAGTATTGCCAACGGTCATATTTCTTTTGAATGTCAACATCAAGTCATAAAGCAAAAAAAATAAGGAAGCAGTTCAAGATAGACGTCTGAATGCTTAACCAGAGGTCAAAGTATGTAATAAACATGTCTTGTCAATAGAAAACATCAACCTGATGCTGTGTCAAAGTTAGATAAATAGTAAAACTGCTGCGTAATAACCAATTGCAGTAAACATAAATGACCCAGCACAAAAACAAATCAGACAGACACCTGCTGCAATTTGTAGTAAAGTGCAAAATAGCACTTGTACAGCAACAGCAACAAAAACAACAACAAAAACTACATTAAACAAGCACAACTAGATTAAAATGCTATGCATTAAATTTTTCAACTCCTACTCTAGGCGCAGTTGAACCAGCCAGCCAGCCAGCCAAGCGCCCACCAGATGGCTGGCTGACATAATTTTTTTGCATGGTGTTTTTGAGATGGTTTGCATTTAGGTTAACTTAAGAATATTTCAAATATCTGCACTTTGCAGCTGGCAGATAAAGTGATAGAAAGCAAGTGTATCTAACCGATAGCTATTTAAATTAGAAAGATGCTTATGAATAGGAGATGCATTTCTTGAAATGAATATTAATTTTGGTTTGTAAAAGCACAGATAGATACGCAGATGATTTAGCATATAATAAGGTAGTAAATATTATATGAAAGTAAGAAATATAAGGCTAAGATGTTGTGTAATAAATTTAAACAATTTAAATACTTTTTGTTAGATAAAAAATAAAAACAATTTAGGACTGCAAATGTATCTGCAAATATTAAAGATAAGCAATTCGATGCCAAAAGATTAAAGTTACTGCAATAAATGCCGCTGTAAGCAGTCAAAAGCAAAAAATTGAAAAAAAATTACGCCACAGCAACACGTAACTCAACTCTTAACTGCAGCCATGGCAACTAGTCAAAGATGAATTGTTTCAATTTTTGCTACATTTATAGCTGCTGATATTTAGCAGATTTTTTTATATCCTTTTTTTTTTGTTTTTTGCCACATTTTTATAACTTAAAGAAACCATAATATATGTGTTGCACTTAAATCGTAGAATATGTATCTATGAGATAGTATTACGCACCTTCCCATGGACAGCCGACGACCTCGGCACGCAAACACACCGTTCGATCGTATTCGCTATACGGATAGATGCGGACCTTTGAGGCGAAGACGATCGGCTGCAACGTGTTCTCCACCTCGCTGTACGTGTTGATGTTACCGGGTAATATCTGCAAAAAAATAACAAAAAAAAACAAGAATAAGTAAAAGCAAGTCACAGAAAAATTCAACAAATAAACAGACCAAGCTGTAAGCAAGAATATACGAAGTATACAAAAAAAATATATATTAAAAACAAAAACGAAAAATAGCGTTTCTCACAAGATAAATATCTGCAAGAACTAAGGAAAGGGCTGGCGGCAGAGATACTTGATGTAAGTAAGCGGCAAGTATGGGAAAGCATGGAGAGAGGGCTGATATTGGACAACGATTGGGTTGGCTGAATGGTGGTGGGTGCGGGAGACCGTAGCGAATAAATAAAATTAATGTCTCGAAATTGAATTGCGATAGCGTGCGAGCGAAAATTGCGCACATAAATCTGTGCAAAGCAGGATTACGAACAACATGCCTGCCCCAGCTGAATGGAGTAGGAGAGCGTTTGTGAAGAGCAGCTAGCTGCTAAACAAAAACACCTTCGAACGTGACACCCACTCGATTTATAATTCACACGTAAATCGTAACTTTAGCAGCTACGTTCGAATGGATGATGCGTTTTATCGGCGCTAAAAATCTAAGGAATCGATTATTAATGTGAATGAAAATGTGAACAAAACAACACAAAAAAAAAAAAATTGGTAAGGGGCAGCTAGCTAGGCTTGCAGGAGTGGCCTAAACCATTTGATGGTATGAAAATCAAAATTATTAAATCTCAGATAATTTATAAAAAAACAAAATGAAGTGAACAATAAAAATATGCTTAGAAATTTAATAGTCGACTTCGTGTGGGCGTTATCAAACGCTTATTATCTTTATCGATTAATTTGAAACGCACTCTCATAACTTAAGTAAAATATAGTTAAAGCTTCAACAAGTTGGTTTAAAGGTGGGGATACTGGTAAGAGTAATGTTATGGTTCAGAGCAGAGGAACTAACCGCTCATATTTCATTATCGCTACAAAAAGTTACAAGTTGTTTTGCTAACTCAAAAACTGTAAAAATCAGAATTCATAGAAAAAAATTAAATTAAATTTTCGGCCAATGTTAAATTTAATAAAATATACGAGTTATGATAACATCGATGCTATGCCAACAAAAACATGAACTTCGATTAGGTACAAAAACTCTAATATGTGACAACTGAAGCTTCGACAACACTTCTAAAAAGCTTGCAAGAAGAAGTTGATGCTTTTAGTAAGGCAAGTAATCAAAGTGAGTAAGTAAGGAAGACAATTTATTAAGGCTTAGCTCAAAGTTTTTAATAAGCTTACAAAAAAAATGTACAGACACAAACTTTGAGAAGCTTTACCTTAGCTTTAACTTCTAAAGAGCTTCGGTAAAAAGAAAAATCTAAATATCTGATCATAATTTCAATTCAACTTTATTAGAAATATTGCTGAAAATAACTCGCATTTCAGGCAGGAATGCTACAATTCAAAATTTATAATTTTAGAGATGACCATAAAGAAATATTGTTTTTGAGAAGCATCGTTATAAAATCAGAAATCAAATTTTTAAATAATAATACGTAAACGAAAAAAACGTTTACAGAAACCAAATTTGGGAGCTTTAACTTCTAAAGAGCTGGGGTAAAAAATAAATCTAAATATCTGCACAAAATTTCACTTCAACTTTATTAGAAATATTATTGAAAATATCTCGCATTTCAGGCAAGACTGCTACAATTCAAAATAAACAATTTTAGATGCAAACATAAATGCATGTTGTTTTGTAAGAATCATTTTTATAAAATCAAAAATCAAATTTTTCAAATTTTATTATAAATAACATATGTAAGCATGCCATTATTAAGTTAAAAAGCATTATTTTTCTTTAATTATTTTAGTTATTTAAGGCATGAACTGTATAAAATGCTCTTTTCTGAAATTGACAATTTAAGAGCGATAATGAAATTTTGCTGTGTGGCTCTTTGAAGAAGGGAAACCTTACCAATACATGAACTACGATAAGGTTAAGAAATTCTTATATTCGATTTTATATGCTCTTATTTAACAGCATCGATTGAACTTTCATACAATTTGCAACCATAATTTTAATTGTTTAATTTTTAATTTCTGGTCTTAAATTTAGAAATTTTGTAAAATTTTAACTTGAAGTTTCAATGTAAAGGCTTAATTCAAAGTTTCTAACAAGCTTTGAAAAATTCGTGTGCGTAAAGTAGTTTTTGGAAGCCCTAACTTCAAAAGAGGTAGAGAGAAAATAGATCTAATAAAATATGTACCTCTAAGACGACAAAAAACTCAAAAATAACTATATTTTAAACATTCTCGAAGTTATGTAGGATTTTTTTTTTGTATATTTCTATAAAGCCTGTGAAATTATATTAATCGAAGCTATATAAAAAAGTCAAAATCAAAGCAAGTATAGTTTATCATAAGAAAGAGGCCATTATTAAGAATTTGCGAAAAAGAAATCCAGTCATCTGTATTGTATTCTACAGCAGGCAAAAGAAGCAGTTGCTTCGCAATATGTACGTAATAGAAGCTAAAAAATTTGTCTGATTGGCTTTTTAAAGAGTGTGAAATTTTATTGAGGAAACCTTTATAAATGAGGAAAACCCAAAGCTAATAAACCTAGTCGATTTTAATTCTAAAGAGTGTGAAATTTTATTGAGCAAACCTTTATGAATGAGGATAACCCAAGGCTAATCGATTCTTATATTGCACCTGCTAAAGCTTCGATTGAACTTTCATATATATTTTGTTTAGAAATTTACTCGTTAACGAAGACATTGTTGATATAATAGCCAACAAATAAACAAATTCGTGTAAGCAACTTACAGGAAGCTTTAACTTCGAAATAGCTTCGGTAAATGGAATTAACAAAATATGTACTTCTAAGTCAGCAAAATGTTATTAAAATCATCGGAGGTACATAAGATGTTACTCGTTGTAACTCTTTAACCCTTTCGACCCCAACGTTGCTTAGAAGCAACTTTGACTTTTTAGCACCGTTTAATTTGAAACAAACGGAACTAACTCATCAAAAAAGACAACGAATTGAATAACTGCAATTGTTTTAATAAAAAAATAACAAAAAAGAAAGAATTTTGTTGCGATCAACATAACTACGATGCATTATTCATAGTAAAGTTTTAACAAATTGAGAAAAAGGTGCAATTAGCGGAGAAAATATATATTAAAAAATATGTATTGAGATTATAAATTTAAAAAACAAGTACGCAGTTTTAGCAATAAAATGCGAAATAAAAATACAAAAATAAAATATTTAAAAAAATATGTTACATACATATGTGTAATATTCAATATCTACTGACACGATAACTCTAGAAGTCTGAAATCTTCAAAAAGGCTTAATTAAGATTTAATAAACGATAGAATTATGGATTGAAAATTTTTAGACAGCTAGTTCAGCAGCGGGGTCGAAAGGGTTAAATACTGCGAAAGAAACAATATTAGCAGTTAAATCTTTAAAGCCTGCGAAATTTTAAGTTGTTTTAAAATTCGATAAAAAAACTTGGAATATTTTTAACAGCCCGTTTTTTATAAGATATTTATTGAAATTTTAACAAAACGAAATAAAAGTTTAGAAAATTTAAACCTTCAAACAAGTTTTTCTCCAAACTAATTTTTCTAATACGTTGGACGTGATTTCTCAAGTTCTAATAAACCGATTAACTTGAAATTTGGTGTGAACCTTCTTCATTTTTCTATGGTTGGAACTAGGATTTTGTAAATATTTTGCTTCTTATTATTTTTAAAAAAATAAAATTTGGAAAAAAGACCAAAAAATCACTTTTTGATTTGCAAAAAGCCGCCATTTAGTAATTACATTTTTTTTGAATTCCCGTAGTTCAGACCATAGCGACATTCTTACTAAGGTCTAGTTAGAACACTGTTCAGCTTCATGTGAAATTTCAATCGAATGTACATACAAAAAACTATAGCTGTGAAATACCTATTTCACCTATAACGTGAAATTGGTATGTGTACAATTTTTCACAATATTTGCATCAAAGCAGTACTCTGTTCTGTAATGAAAAATACTCGCAAAATATTTCTTGCAACATTTTTTCATGACAATTTAATAGAACTGCTTATTTATTTTGAAATGAAAAGGGACAGTTGTCGTAAATTTTTGCTTTTGTATATTTATTTTTCTCTATTTTGAGAAATAAAGCATGTCTCTCTCAAATTTTTAAAATTTTACGCATTAAAATATTTGTCAAAATTTTCATGCAATAAAAAAATTAATTTTGCCATGAGGAGTGCTAGGCTTAACTAAAATTTTTTTTTATTTTCTTTTTCAGATCAATAGAAGGATTGGAATCATAGCAACAAGGATCCTCATTTTTCACCCTTTTGTCAGCTTTTTTTCACTCTACCAGCCTGTTATATTTTAGTTGTTAATTTTTTTTTTGTATTGTTAAAATATGAATAAATATTTTATAAAGAAATGGCTGTTAAAATATTATTAGTTTGTTTTTTATCGAATTTTAAAGAACACCCAAAATTTTTACCCCTAGACAAGAATATTGCCTTTTTAGCCGTTGTAGTTAAATTTACTTTTAAACTTTTTTTAAATACAATAACTCGCGTCGCTGCTGAATTAGTACTAATTTTCACTGTGCGTCGTTAGATTTTCGAAGTTGCGTTGTTTTGGGTTCGAGTCTTTATTTTTTTTTTTCTAAAAGTTGGCATGAATTTTGTTTCTAATTGCGCCTTCCCATCAAAACTCGGGGATTCCCTTTGAATTCCCTGAAAATCATCGCAATTTTAATACAGTTTTATTTTCGCTTTGTTTTGATAACTTTAGAGTTCAGTTTCAATTGGTGTGTTATGCTTTTTGTAACGTTTCAATTAGTGTGTTGTGTTTTTTTTTTTAAGAAAATAATAAATTTTTATAAATTTTTTCGGGTTGTTTCTGGTTACAAAAGAGGTAAATATTTTTCCAATTTATTTATTGGCAGAGTTATATTATATTTTTTTTACATACACTTGTAATTTTGTTAACCATATGAGTGGAACGGGCGCTGCTGGTGGTATGGTATGGAGCAAACTGACATAAGTGAATTGTTTAAGAATTGTCTAATAAAGAACTATTGCAACTTGAATTGCAATTTGATAATGAAGAAGATGACAGTGACCGTTCAATAAACATTTCCGAAGAAGAAAATTTAACCTCCGAACAAATTTCCAAAGCGATGTGTTAAATTGACGAAGCTATGTAGATTTTCTAAAAAAAAACGATCCTGACAACGGAAGGAGGTTTAAAGTGTTCCAGGCGGTAACTACGAATATCAATTGCTACAAGGACAAAAAACTGAGAATTTACCGTCAGGTCAGTTCAAATAAAAACAAATTCGAAAACTAATCAAGATGACCAGAGTCGATAAGCTTTTAAAGGACAAGAATTGCTCACTTGCACACCGAAAAGTAAGCGCAAACATAAACATAGCGGGTCTATTGAACTGAACGGTCTGAAAATTAAATGGCTTGTGCTCTAATAATTGGTATATATAATACAGAAAGAAAGCTATACCTTAAAAGAACCAATATCAGGTGGTCTACAGAAACACACGCCACACAGACCGTCAAGTTTGGTCAATTGTAAGCTTGAAGCGCTCAAAAGAACTAATTTCTAAGAAGTGATCAAATAAAAACTTCTATCGGTGTCCTAACAGAAAATTGCCTTATTGGAAACCATACCCGAAGATTAAACAGCTTCATTACGATTTCTGCAGAAGCAGCAGATACGAAGAGATGGAATAATCTACAACACATCTTCACTGCATAAGCCCAACGCTGGCCAAAAACCGCTTTCAAAGACAACAGAATCTTTGGTCTTCAGACTACTAAACTTTGTTAATAGCTACAACGGGTTAAGATAGGTATCGCAATGGCTTTATTAACAAATTTTAACTTTGAGTTTATGTGATGTAAAACATCTTCGGATGTATCATGATTAAAGCGTGAGACAAATATAGACCTAACAGGCTGAACAACAACAAGGTCCTTATATACAGGCTGATTACTGTTTTTTTTTAATATCTGTTTTGGCTTAGCGCCAGTGTATCCAGAAGCTATTTTGGAAAATGAAGGAACCAAAATTATAGTAACACAGGCTTCGGCGTAATGTTAGAAGGACTTGGAAAATCACGATAGTTGGTGCCATTAATGGAGCTTCAGTTGTTTTTAATATCAGCTGTTGCAGGCACCTTTGAAGGGACAATTTAATAAGTTTTTTCATCACTGACAGACTCAATTGACTGCACTTCTATTTCTGCGTTTAAATTAGATAAGAGCAAGATAAAATTGTAGATAGAAGACGATGGTATGGCTTTAGCAGAAGGTTTAGCAGGATTTTGAAGATCATTCTTATATGGTCGCTTTCGTTTAGGAGAAACAAAGGCTTCATTTATAATCATAAACTTATTAAATAATTATTAAAAATAGCCAATCTTTCAATCCTTCAACCTCTTAAAAGCCTCTTCGAGATTGTCGTATTATCTTTAAATATCTACAGTTTTCGCACGACCAACGAAGTTCTTTGCCTTCATTAAGTGCATCAAAAATCCTCGCAGTCATAGCTGCACACTTTATATGAAAGAATATATCACATAACCAGCAATTGACTAGCCGACCTGATACACCCTTAACAGTGCATTTACGAGAATTGCAGAATATTTTTATGAGTTAAAATAAATAAAATAAATTTTAAAAAACAAAAAAAATTTTAAAATAAATAATTAAATAGCAAAAAAGTTCTATGCCAACCCTGTTTAAGGTGATGGTTTGAGGATAGACTAAACAAAACGTCAAACAGTTTGAGAAGCAGTGGTACAAAATCCAGCAAAAGCAAGCAATGAAGCAATTAATAACAAAAACAGTACTAGGCCTTATTCTTGATAGGAAACTCAGTTGGAACTTTATTACTTAAGAGAACAACTTTCTAAACAGAGAGATCTTAAGACTCATAATCAACTGTTATAAAGTAAAAATTTTGCTTTTCTACCAACCTCTTTGCCTTGAATGCTCTTCCAGCGCAACCATTTCTCGAAGCCCGGTCGCCAGTACTCCAGCACATATGCCTCGGTATATTCTTGGCCCTGACCCTTGCCAAAACGGCCTTGCGTGCGTAACGCTGTGATGACGTGCACTTGTAGCAAATCTATTTGCAGATATTCCTTTAGACCACGTGAAACCATGTGTTTGGGACACCAAGCACCGCCATTGTTATCGACTTTCAGCCTAAAAAAAAAACAAAAAGAAAAACAGGAATTATGAAAAAAATTTGCATAAAACCAACATCAATGATATTCAATATCATTCAATTCAATAAAATTGATTTAATTTTTAATTATTAATATTATTATAAATAATATGTAAATGTAACAGTTATTAATATTAATCGATAATTCTGGCTATTGTTGTTGTTGTTGTTGGGTGTTATTTTTAGTAGCTGGTATCAATTTTGCATTCATGACAAGTAATTAAAATTAATTGTAACGAAGAGTAAATCATATCAAAAATACGAGAACAATTATAAAACAATAGTTGATGTGTTGTTATAATTTATATGTTTTTTAATTAAACTTAAATCGCTGATGACGGATTACATATGCCGCGTGGCAAATTAACAAAAAAAAAAAAATTCAATTAATTATGCGAAAATATGTTGCATATATATTTCAGTGATAAAAAGTGATAAAAAATTTGCAATATTTAAGAATTTAACAATTTTTTTGAGGTAGAAATGAAATTGAATTGAAATGAGAAAATTCATAAATAAATTGAGTGAATTTTTAAAAAAATAAAAATTTATAAGTATTTAAGATTTATATTCAAACCTGTTTACCTGAGGCAAAATCGTAAATATCTGCCTGAGCAAAAAAAAAAAAGAACTTCTTTGCGAATAAATCATTTTTCACCCACAAAACCAAAAAACGAAAACGACAAAATTGCACATAAGAATGTAGGCATACATACATACACTCACACAAATACACTCACATCACAGTTGGCAACACTGACAGTGGCAGCAGCTCGTTTTTTGTTTCTTAACATCAGCATGCAGCGGCTCACATTGCAACATCATTAAAAGTGCTGCAATAAGGACGCAAATATAAACAGCAGCAATTTTCGTAAAAACCAAAGCAAACACAAACACACACACACTGACATTACGCTGAGTGTTATGGTATGGCAGGACGTTGGGAAGGGTAGCATAATTTAGGTCATGGCAGGATACAAGCGGCGCAGTTAAAGCGAAAGCAACAGCAACAGCAACAACAACAGCAGCAAACGAATTAAAATATGTACAACATGTAAGAAAATCGTAAAAAAGAACATAACATAAAAATGAATGAAAATGAAACGAAATGACCTTATTAAGCGCAAAGCAAAGTGGCAACACTGGCAACGAAACACTTATGAGGCAGAAAAGCAGGTAGTGCATGAGGAAAGAGATGGGTTGGGAGGGATAATCACACATGGTCATCGAAAGGCAAAGCACAAATGCAATCTGGTAAAATGCATGAACATAATAATAAAAATGGTAATAAAATCAGCCAAAAGCGCTTAAGTGAAAATTTAAAATGTTAACAAAATTTTATTGTTATATTTAACAAATTTAATCGGTAATCATTATGAGGAAATATAGAGCAACCCATACAGCCCCTATTAAAGTCACATGCCTTTATCCTCGACTTATTTAAAGGCAGGACATACCGTGCGACTGGCCTATTATCTACTATTCCGACCGACTATTCAGACCGAGCTTAGAATAAACAAGTAAAGAAAGTCTAAAGTCGGTCTAGGCCGACTATGAAATACCCTAAACCTTCTTTTCCAAAACAAAAAATAATATTATTAAAAATGGGCAGATGAAGCCTATATTTTATATGCATTTAAATGTTGAAGAAAAATTTACACATACCAATTTTTATTCCTGTAGCTCACAGTTAAAGATTTTTTTGTGCTTTCGATATGGTAGGTGGGCGTTTTCATAGACGGACTACTCCCAATTTTTGAACACACCTTAGTTTTGGTACAAAATACATACGTACCAAATTTTATCTCTCTATGACAAACATAACCTTATTTATTGAGTTTTAATCTTTTTGGGTTGTATCGGAGGTAGGCGTGTTCGTGGACGGATGACGTCCATTTTTCAAAACCATCTTTGTTTTCTCGTAAAAAACATACGTGCCAAATTTTATCTCTGTAGGTTAAACAGAGGTTAACTTATTGCGTTTTAATTTTTTGGGTTGTTTGGGAGGTGGGCGTGTCCGTGCTTGGATAATATCCATTTTTCGAAGACATCTTTGTGTTTACATAAAACACATACACATCAAATTTTATTGCTGTAGGTTAATTATGAGCTCATTTATCCAGTTTTAAATTTTAGCTTTGTATGGGAGGTAGTCGTGTCCGTGAGCGGATGATGTCCATTTTTTAAAGACATCTGTGTGTTTGTATAAAACACATACATATCAAATTTTATTGTTGTAGGCTAATTATGAACTGAGTTATACAGTTTTCAATTTTCGCGTTGTATGGGAGGTAGGCGTGTCCGTGAACGGATGATGTCTATTTTTGAAAACTATCTTATTTTTGTTATAAGAAACGTATGTGTCAAATTGCATCTCTGTAAGTTTAACAGAGGCATATTTATTGTGTTTAAAATTTTTGGGTTGTATGGGAGGTGGGCGTGTCCATGGAAGGATGACACCCATTTTTCGAAGACATCTTTGTGTTAATACAAAACACATACACACCAAATTTTATAGGTGTAGGTTAACTATGAGCTGAGTTATGCAGTTTTCAATTTTTGCGTTGTATGGGCGGTAGGCGTGTCCATGGGTGGATTCCAAAAATATTCAACAGTTCACATCCCTGGATTCATGTGAAAATGTGTCTGAGTGTGATGAGTTTCATCCCATTATATCAACTCTTTCTTCTTATCCTGTGTTTACACGCAAAGAAATTTTTCGTTTATCGTAACTGAAAAATTCACCAACTATACTTCGTTTGCGAACTGTATTTGCTGCAAACGAGTATTCAGTTGTCATCAACTTAAAAATATTCTTGCTTGAAACGAAAAAACATCGAACTTAATGAAATTTTATCATAGTTTTGGAAATTCAAGTTTAGCCGAGCGTGCTGGCGTTCGAGTCTTGGAACTTGAGTGACCTGGGTTCAATTCCCAACAGGAACACCAAATATTTTTTTTTTTAATTAATGTTTTTTATTAATATTTTTATTATTCTTATTTTTACGGTTATTTTTGACGGAGCAGTTATTGCAACAGAACTAGAATTTCAATAATTAAATTAAAATTTTTGATACTTACACAGCCAAGAATCGAACACACGTCTTCCGCGTGACAGTCTAGCATGCATCCATTGAGCTATTGTGAGATATTGTCTAGAATGAATTTTTGATTTACTTACGGACAACACACAGACGGACGGACAGGCGGACGGTCGGACGGAGGGACGGAGGAACGGACGGACGGAGGAACAGACGGACGGACGGACATGAATAGCTCGACTCACGAGGTGACGCTGATCAAGAATATATATACTTTTCTATACCGGACTCGCTTCGTTCTATGCGTTACAAACGTTTGCACAAAGTTAATATACCCTGACCTTTCAGGTTTAGGGTATAAAAAGTATCAAGAATTGACAAAAAAATCCCCAGAGGTAATTTAACATACCATATATGACTTTTGAATCATTAACTTTCTGGGCGCCGATCTAAAATAGGACATGACCATTTAAATTTAAAAAAAAAGGAAACCGGATGTTCACCAGAATTAATGTGGAATAACATTACTCAGCTGATAAGCATGTTAATTGTTCTAATATACAAAACTAACAAAGGACTACCGGACTCACTTTCCCATAACTTTTACAACGGAAAAGTCAGTTTCCGCACCAGCAAGACTGGCATCAAAATGGCGTTATACCTAACATTCATCTACTTCGAAAAGTCGATGAACCTCCATCACTTCTTAGCAGGCGCGGATACAAGGGGGGGGTAAAGGGGGTAATTACCCCCCCCCAAGAACTTTCAAATACTTTTTTTTTAATACTTTATTTGGAGAAAATAATTATTCCCACAGCTTAAGGGTACTTTTATGTATACATAAGCGATTCTGAAGGCGTGTTTTGAAAGAATACTAAAAAAAATGGTCAGAGACATTGTTTAACTCTAGTTTTTTTATTGATTTCAACAATTATTAAAGTATATAAAAAAAATTTTTTTTATTTTTGTTTTGTGGCGTCATTTGCGAGTAAATGGCGTTTTTATGAAGCGATGCGAGAAGAGTATGACCATTTTGCTTGTAACCTTTGCTTGTATGACAAACCAAAATATAATTATATGTAAAGCAAACACTTACGTCAAGGTAGTAACTTCGCTTTTTTTTTTAAATGAGCTGGAAAATAAAGTAACAGATCGTTATGTTCTCAAATTTACAGCAATTTTTTAAACAATCAACTTTAAAGACGCGTTATTACTTACAAATAAAAAACTTGAAGTCACTACCTCAGCGTGAGTGTTTGCTTTATAATAATTATATTTTTGCAAAATATTAACGATTAGTTTAAAAATGCCATTTATATGAAATCATTGAACAAGCAACATTGATTTTGATTTTTTATGAGCGCAATTAAGATTTTGGCTATGCAGACCAAAGTTGCCACTTAAAATATTTTATTCTTCTAAATTTTTACTGAAAACCTGCCAAACTTTTTTGCAACCTATGTGCCAACGAATTTTACCATAAAAAACAATACGTGCTTGTACTTTCAGTTTTCACTTTACAAATTTTCAAAAAAAAATTTCAAACAATGTAAAATCCAATAGTTTTTTTTACTTCAATTATTTCATCATCAGTTAAATTATTTCTTAGAAATATTTCAGCTATATTCAGTACTTATGAAAATATTATATACATCTGTAATACTTTTTGACATATATGATATAAAGGGTGTTTTTTTATGAGGTTTTTTTTTTCAATATGGATTACTCTATTGTCTGACAGTTGTTTTGACAGTTTGGCAGTTAAATCTCTAAGTCTCTACTCAGTATTGTTTGGCAAATCATCATGAATAGGTTAACTCCAGAACAACGCTTCCAAATCGTGGAAATTTATTTTCAAAAACAGTGTTCAATTAAAAATGTTTATAGAGCACTTCGCGAATTTTATGGTGAACATAATCGTACGTCTGAGACCACCATAAAGAACGTAATTACCAAATTTCGGTCTACATTCACTCTTTTGGATTCCAAGCCACCGAGAAGAATGAGAAGAGTGCGTACAGAAGAAAATATTGCTGTCGTTGAGGCCAGTGTCGAAGAAAACGTTAATTTATCGATTTGTCTCTGAAAATGAGGAAGGACGACGCGTAACCGTGGATAGAAATCGATACAGAACCATGATCAATGAATTTTTGTTGCTAAATCTTCAAGATATGGATGTTGAAATACGCCCTCAAAGACTTTTGGGTCGCAAAGTGGACCTCCAGAATGCCCTTTGTGCAAAATATTCGTGGTGGCCATATGCCCGAAATTATATTTAAATGTTAAATGCCAAGAAATGATCTACCAAATAAAATTTTTTTTGACTATTTCATAATTTGGCATGTGTTTTATTTAAATTTTAAATCAGCAAGCTCTTAAAAAAACACCCTTTATAACAGGGTTGTTTTGAAGTGAATTAATGTTAGGTTAAAGTTGCTAAAATTGTATCAACTGCGCAAATAATTTGTTGCATACAATTATTTTTGTTTGAGTTAATTCTAAATTGTTTGGAATTCTGAAATTTTTCAAGCCTACTTTAACTTCATTTGTATATAAATAGGCGTAGGGAAAACGGTAAAGAACCATTTTCTCCCGTGTTTTTCAACCGATTTTGATAATTCGGTTTTAAATGAATTAGAGTGCGGAGAAGGAGTGCACCGACTATTTTATACAACTATAAATAAACAAACAAAAATTGGTCGATTTGCGACCCCAGGGCGGTACTAGTAATTCTAATTACAACAAACCAACCAAATTACCACATCCGACTTTCATGAAATAAAACTGCCACTTTTAGTCCACTTTTAGTAAGGAACTAATTCAAATTCAATTATTTCATGAACTTAAAATTTGGCAGTTTAAATAAGAGAGCGAAACTAATGTTAATGATATTAACGCCGTTTTTACTCTTTGTAATAATGACATTTTTCCACTAATTTCTATAACGTTTGCTATCTTTGCCACGCTTCCTATCAGTGTAGAAACAGCTGAGCGAAGTTTTTCTACACTGCGACGATTAAAAATAGGTTCCATTCGAATTGAGAACGATTGAATGGACTCGCATTATTGCATATTCTTAGAGAATTTTAAATAAATATTAACGAAATTATTGATAATTTTGCTAGATTTTGTCAGTAACAAAATTAAGATTTATGAAAGGTGCAGAGATCTCGATAAACAATCCCGAATGAATTTTGGCTGCTGATATCAAATATGTACTCCATTTTTCTCCATCAGTTCGAGTTTTTGAGTTTTAGGCAAAAACATGATAATCAGTTTTTTTTCTGATAATATTGCTATATCTATTATATTGATCTACCGATTTGTTTTGCTATGACTGATTTCAAGGAAGAAATACTAGACCTTTCAAGTTTTGCACATTCAATAACAATATATTCGACAGTTACGAAGATATCGACGTTCAAAGACGAACAAATTTCACAATTTTACGTGGGCTGCTCTTGTTAGATTTAGAGTTTTTATTTACTTTTCGCTGAGATATTATTCCAGAAAAAGGGAGTAATAAATTAATACGGAAATGTACGTGTATGTATCTGGGAAAAATGCTTCTTAAACAATTCAATAATTTCAATTCAAAAAAGTACAATTTATCAATTTGTAAAAAGGCAAAATTTTCTCAAATCGAAAATGTGTGTCTTTGATAATTTACCCCCCCCAAGATTTTTTCCAGATCCGCCCCTGCTTCTTAGTCTATAGCACAGTTCATGATCAGGGAATACCAGAAAGGCTCATATCCCTCACAAGACCCTAAAGTACAACACTTGATGCCGGCTTATACATAAAGATACATTCCGCTGTCCAATCAATGTCGAATTAAAATGTTCAGAGCTATCCTTTGATCCTTCTTTTATTCAACGCCACATCAATGCTTAGAGGCATCAACTGAGGGACATAGAAGTCAAAGATCTCAAGATAAACATACCCAAAACTAAGGTTATGAGTAACAAAAGTAACAAAAAAAAAAACAAAAAAATTACCATTTCAGACCTTAAAAGGACTTTAGCCGAGTTTCTTATGACAAATTGTTAAGAACTGTATCAACATGATTTATGCCGACTCCGAACGGCTAAAGTTCATGATCTCAAGAAGCTTTACAGGTTATTTCCATGTAAATGTGGGCAGCATGAAGTTGATCCTTATTATAATGAAATTTTAATTAAGTACTGTGGTTCGTAATAAAATTTTAATTTTTGAGCATTTGAGCTGAAAAAAGTGCATTAGAGGTTCTTAATTTAATATGAAAACCGAAAGTAGTGCAAGTTACCAATTTTATGTAATGCCAGTTACCGCATCATTTTTGTCTTATTTTAAATACTATGATTTAATATTGCTATTTTTTATAAAGATAAACTTAGAGGGATCCTGTTGCTTTTGCTTATGTTAAATGTAAAAAAATCTACCCACAAATTTGGCAGAAAAATATGAAAGAAATTTACTCTCTGAATATGTTGTCCAAACCAGGTAACGTGAGTTACTGTTAACGTGAGTTAACCCAAATTATTATTTCACTGGGTAAATATTTTGGAAGCACTGTATTTATTGAGCCATTTCTATCATACTTAACCCATTCTTTTCATAAAGAGTGCATTTGTATTTGTTTATTTAAATAAAGCAAATTTAAAGCTTTATTTAACTCCATAAGACTTTCTTAACGTAAGACGACGTACCATGAAACTAACCTACATGACATTATTTACATTTTGAGGTTTGCCATTGTCTGCAGAGAGATGACGGCCGAGCAGTAAAAACTTATTTTTATTAAAAAAAAACGTTTGCACGAGGTGAGGATTGAACTTGGGATTCGTTGGTTGGCACACCACACATGACCACCATGGCTCTAAGTAAGAAATGTGATACAATTTACCAGAGATACCGCTAATTCACTTATTAAGAACTCCACCTGAATACGTTAGTTTGAACTCCTTGAAATGCGCTTTTGAAAACACGAACTCGAACAGCAAGTGATTACTATACACGGAATACACGTTTAGTTGCATAAGTACGAGTTCGTGTGCATACAAACTTACGTTTTTTTTTTACTTTCACATATCTTAGCTAATAAGCGTAGATTTGAAGAATCATTGCAACTAGTTTGACTACAGGATGAATCATTTGGCCAGTAGCTTCGACCAGCTTCAATTTGCTTCATTCCATAGGGTCATTGGGACCTTGGTTTTGGACACAAAAATGGATGATTCTATGGCCATCTTTTCTATGCCCACGATTCTACTGCAATCAATTGCCCAAGTAGTCCTTATGAAGCAAATTGCAGCCATATTGGTCGAACCTTATAGCCAAAGTATCATTTATTCACCTATACTTTCTACATTCAGAGAACAAAATGCTATTATATCAAACAAATCATGGGTTGAAATAACAGATTTCACTATTAAATACCATCCAACAAATGAAACTTTTAAATCAACAGTCGGTTGGCAGTTGGTCTATAGAACACGAAACCCATATAAAAACGTACTTATTGAAATTTTTTCAATGTTTTGGAAGTTCATGTTTAGTCGAGAGTGCTGACGTGTGCGTCTAGTACTCGGCTCTTCTAGGTTCAAATACCGACAAGACCAACAAAGAATTCTGTATTTAAAATATTTTTTCTTTCAAGATTGTAAGCAAACTTATTTGAATGGCTATTTTTGACTTAACAGTTAATGAAATAGAATTAAAATTTCAATTATTAAATTGAAATTTTTAAAACTAGCACAGCTAGGTTACGAACCCCAGTCCTCTGCATGACTGTGTAGCACACTTTCACTGAGATATTGATATCGATAAGATACATATAGCAAAACACATTTAAAAACTATTGCTTTGAGAAGACATTTCAACAAAAAATTTGATATATGATTTGAAAAACAGATGATTTTGACAGCGCAAAAACACTTTGAAACGTTCATTCATTATTCAATCTAACAGTTTTTTGAAACAACAGCGGCTAAATGTTAATATTACAGTTGATATTTTTCTGAGTGTATGCCACATGACAAGTATGTGGCAGTACAAGTATGCACATGAACTCATACTTTTGCAACTACACGTGAATGAAGTGTTTAGCATTCACGTGTAGTTCAGTTCATGATTTTTGTAAAATTTTACGGTTAGCATGTGTTCACGTGAAATCGGAAGCTCTACAATTCACACAACAAAAAAAAACAAATTGGCCATTTCAGCCCTTGAAAGGACTTTGACCGAGCTTCTTATGATCAATTGTGTTGTGTGTGTTATTAAATGTTTGCACACAGTTGACCGAGAACTGGACCTACATGTTTTATGCCGACTCCGAACGGCTAAAGTTCATGTTCTCAAGAAGCTTTACATGGCATTATTTACTCTCTGAGGTTTGCCATTGTCTGCAGAGAGGTGGTGACCGATCAGAAAAAATTTTTTATTGAAAAAACTTTTCGCCGCGGCTGGGGATCGAACCCGGGCTCCGAGCATGCTAAGCCACACACTTTACCTGCATGCCACAGTCATCACAATTCACACATTGTAAGGAAATTTCTAGCTGGGGTTAGCTTGTCGGATAGCCGGGATTCGTGCAAAAATATGTTTTGGTGTAAATTAAAAAATACCAAAATAGCTTATTTTGAATTCACTCTTAAAATCCTTTTATGTTGTTTCTTTTGCAAAAAATTCACTTTTTTTTATTATTTTATCATATTGACTGATATTTCTGCTGCTTTTCGATTTTCCCTCGAAGTCCTTCGAAGAAAGATCCGTGAAAATCGGAGTACGTTCGCCTCTCTGTGGTGTATTTGAAATTACGATTGGTCGTACGGTATGAAACCACTCGGACCAAATGTAAAATTCGGTCGTACATATCGTCAGACTTGTCTGAACAACAAATGGAATCAATTTGGATGTTTATATAGCAGACTGTCCGGTATGAAATCACTCGGGCCAACGGAAAAAACAGCTTGCGTGATACCACTAGAATGTTTTATGGCGGGCCGTCCGATATGAAACCACTCGGGCCGACAAGAAAACACTGTTCACTGTTTTCCTTGGTCGCCGGAATACTTGGTCACTTATTCACTGTCACTGGTTCACTACGCACAGTGCTTTGTTCCATAGGCAAAATTCAAATAAAATAAAGTGCTTAGAATATTTAAGTAATATACATTTTTATAAAGCTAACAAAGTACCTTAAATAAATTCGTTAATAGAATTTATCATCTCGTCTTTTTGTTAACAGTAGAGGGCTCTAAAGTCAGAAAACGTTTGAGGTAAAACTGTTGAACGGAAAAACTGTTTTTACTGTGTTTCAAATTTTTTTTTTTTTAATTTCATTTTTTATTGTATTGTTTTGAAACTTAACAGTTTTGTTTATAACTATAGGTACAAAAAACCAAAAATAATTGTTTGTAAATATTTTATATAGAAAAGTTGTTTGTGCCATCGAAAACTTTTGCGATGTTTTGTTTGGAATTCCCAAAATGCAAAAGTTTGAAAGAGTGAAATTTTTTTTTTTTGCAAGAGTAGGTAATTTTTTATTTTTGATTTTAGTACACTTGAAAGGGCTTTAATGGAATATGTAAACAAGTTTCAGATTTTTCACCCGGAAATGTAAAAATGATATGAATTTTTTGAGACATATTTCGTAAGTTTCAGAAAAAGTTGCAAAGACCTAAGTTTATGGTACTGCCAAAATTTAAAAAAATAAGTTTATACAATTTTTTTTTGATTTTATTACTGTTAAAAATGAATCAAATTTTGATGTAGTGTATAATTTTTATTGAATAGTGACAAAAACTTACCAAAAATTGAAAGAATATATATATTTTTTTTGGCGGAAACCCTAAATTTTTGCATACTTTGAAAAAATTAAAAAATTATGTAAATAAAAAGTAGGCGATTTTTTATTTTTCATATATATACTTTGTTAACAAATCTATCCACTAGTAAAAAAAAAATTTAAGATTTTTAACCGGAAATTAGAAATTTTTTTTTTGAAAACATCTATATTTTTTAGTTTTACAAAGACCAAAATTATGATTGTATAATTTTTTCCAAGTAAAGGGCTCCAGCGAAGTCTGATTGATAATTTTGGCATAATATTAAGAGTTTTATCTTGCGGAATCCCGGTTAATGTGACAACGTTTAAGGAGCTGCTAAATATTACTAGAAGCTCATATATAATACAGTATGGCTGGTATTACATGCCAAGTACTGTTCATAAGGTTTTAGTGCATGGGTGCGATGTTCTGGAATACTTCAACTTGCCAATAGGTAATAAAATATTAAAAAAACGTTCTACACATTTGTTTAAACTATGTTTATTCTAGGGTGTTTGTCCGAAGAAGCCTTAGAAGCTAGTCATAAAAATATAAGGAATGTGCGATTATCCCATGCAAGAAAAACGACGAGAGAAAATACAAATAGAGATTTAATGGATCATTTGTTATTAATGTTGGATCCGGAACTATCGTCACTTAGGGCTACAAAACACATAAAAAAATTATGAATTCAAAGAAATTGAGAAATACATTTTGAAAGAAAACATCATAAATTACAATTAAAATTAATTATCTTATTTGTTGAGCTAATTTAGAAACAAATATATATATGACCCTTTTTAAAGAGAATATTAAATTATTTGCATTCTGGTCACAAATGTTGCTAAAATTTAGATTTTGGTAAAAAGGATATATGGGAGATGGTCATTTCTTTGTATCGAATGAAGCGAAATTTCCCAGAGAGTCCAAAAATATAGTTTTATAAGTTGTTATAAGTTTTCAGTGCATTCTGATCACAAATGTAGCTAAAATTTAGTTTTTGATAAAAATGATATATGGGAGATGGTCATGTCCTTGTATCGAATGAAGCGCAATTTCCCAGAGAGCCCAAAAAATATAGTTTTATAAGTTGTTATAAGTTTTCAGTGCATTCTGATCACTAATGTAGTTACAATTTAGTTTTTGAGAAAAATTATATATGGGAGGTAGTCATGTCCTTGCACCGAATGAAACAAAATTAACCACTAAGCTAAAAGACATATTTTAACAGATAGTTACCAACTTTCGATTAATTCTATATACAATTATAGCTAAAATTAAACTTTTAAATTTAAAGGTGTATGGGAGGTAGTCATGTCCTTGCACCGATTTTTCCGAAACTTCGAATTTTTCTTAATTAACATATTTTTAACCAGCACACCAAGTTTCATTTTTCTGCGATAACTTCTCTAATTGTGCCGATTCACTATATGGGGTCAAAGCACTGTGCTACGTGCCCTTGGTCACTTCTTCACTTTGACTCACCGATGTGCGCTGCTTGCGTGTTGACTTCAAAAGAGACCCACTGTTGGTTCGCTGACTCCTTTTATCCCCAAAAAGCCTAACGGGACCTTGTTTGTGTCACAAAATTTTCATCCTATCTTTACTTGAATTTCGCTTGCCTTAAACTAGTGGCAACCTTTTGCTCTGCGTGTTATTGTTGTCATAGTCGCTGTTTATTGACCCCTATGTATTTTGTTATTGCCACTTGTGGACGCATAGAATGCATGTTGTTTGAATTTTTTGCTGGTTTTGCTTTATGCGACTTCGTTATGTTGTTTTGTTGTTATGCTACTGTGATCATGCCACTGGCTTGCTGTATGTTTTGTTATTGTTTGATTGCGGGTCGCACAGCTGCGTGTTTATGAACAGGGGCGGTTCGCGATATGATCGGGTTTTTGTCCATGTGCGGTTCATACGTTGCAGGGTGGGTTCAGGTTCGGCGGGGCCCTCTGCAGAAGCGGTTTAGAGGAAAGTGTAAGGCCTAAATTAATTAAACTTAGGTTTCTTTCATCATCCCTCTTTCTGCTAACTGGGTAGCATATTAAAAAAAACTTGAAAGCTCAAAGAGGGCGTAGCATATCGTTCGACCAAGGCCAGACAATGCCATAGACAACTTTATTCTGTATTGAAATCGAAACGAATGCATATGCAACACAATTTATATTTTCAACAGCTGCGTAAAATCCGTAGCGCGGTAAGTATTCAAATCATGTAACGCATTGTAGTCAGCCATCATCTCAATACCCTAGAATTATTTATAGCTTTCTGCATCTTACGAATACCAAAAAAATTTCTGACCAACCACCAACAGTAACGAACGACTTAACCGAAGCTTAACACCAGTCAAATCTGAAATTAGGAAGTAGAAATGGCTACTACCAACCGCACTGAATATACAAATCAAATATACGTTAAAAAAAACCAACAGAATTTTGAGTTCACAGATCATATATAATTGCACATAAGCTCCAAGTAATCATACATAGCTAGAGTATATTCATATAAGAGCTCATGTAAAATACAAGGCATGTAAACGTCTAAAAACGCTTGCATTTTATAAGTACATGAGTTTCAAGCACTTTTGACTTTTATCTACATGAATTAACTGAATGTCAGTCATAAACTTTCTAAAGTTATTCACGTTTCCCTTGTAAATTCACATAAGATTCATGAATTATTGTCACTTATTTCGTGAACTTTATTGATCTGCTCATATTTGTACATGCATTTCTTCAATTTTATTCACAAAAATTATGAATGATTCATGTTTCGCTTGAATTTTTTCATGGCATCTAAGAAATTTTTTATTGATTCAGGAATAAAAAAACCAAAAAGTTTTTGTTTCTTTTTTTGTTTTGTTCGTGCATCTCGTACACACAATTTATGAACTTCAAATACTTGGCTAATGATGTTTTATTTTTCTTTTGTGTATTTTGTATATTGATGACAATTGTACAATTCGTGTATGCGATTCACGAAGATCATGTTGAAATGCATAACTATTGTGCTCTTTTTAGTTTATATATCACAAGATATCACCAGAAATGCTATAGACGGAAATGCTCAAGGAAGCCTCATAAAGATAGCCGAGTATGTTATATCTGGAGTCGACCATTAGACATTGAAGTAGCAAAAGCCAACAAAACGTTTAACATAGCTGAAGATCGTAACAGTAGATAAGCGGGAATAGAACTCAATCGTTATGGCTCAAGGATTATAGATCTTGGCATTTTAAAAATTGTTATTGATTCTCTCTTTATAAGCCAGTGTAGTTTTTTGATAAATTTCAAAATGGTGGCTAAATACTGTGGCTCAATATGACGTCTAGATTTCAGCGAAAATCAAGAATTTGGATTGGTTTCAGATGCAAATTCTTTGCAATTTAAAGCCCTAGAAATTTGGATAAGTAAGTTGTAACGACTAAAGTCGTTACAAATAAATATTAAAATAAATATATGCATAGATTCCTATTATAAAAGAAAAATAATAATTTTAAATGCCGACGGCAACATTTAATTAAAACTAAAAAGATACCAATGAATAAATAAAAGGAATAAAAAAGAAAAAGAAAAATTAATAATAATGCAAGCGAGGATCCAATGAGGTCCCCCATCTAAGTACTAACTGCAGTGAAGGCTGCTACACATACACATACACATACACATACACACAAAACTCGTTTCGCAGCAATGTAAACAGCCAGGCTATTTATAGCAACGTTGTATTGTAACACTTGCTAACATGATAACAATGATATGATTCACATGCAGTTAGCAGTGAACATCGAATAAGTAGTGCGCAAAATGTTGGTTTAGGCATGTTCGCTTGACATCTCAATTTATGCGATTAATGTTTTTAATTGTTAATCAATTTTCGGGTGGTGATAAAGCCAGGGAATTAAAATTGATTACAGATTTCTGTAATCAAGCCACCTACCCTCAGTAACTCAGTTACTTGTCGACTCCGGTCAAACTCAATCTCCGGCTTTTCGACTCCGGTCAAATTCAAGTTCCGGCTTTTCGACTCCGGTCAAACTTAAGCTTCGGCTTTTCGGGTACAGTAACTCACCGTATTTTAAGCAGGTCTGCGTTGTGAGGGCTTGTTTTGCAGTCGGCATTCTGCCGTCTACCGCCTGAATCAGTTTGGCCCTCTGCCACCGTGCGCACTTTGCCACTAATGTTTATACCGAATATGAACTAATTTTAGGTATTCACTAAGTTTGTAATAAATATTTTATATAAAAAAAAAAAATTAATTTAATAAAATAAAAAAAAAGAACACAATAGATTATTAATCGTGCTGAGCTAAAACCTTTGAGGTTTAGTGATTGTGTTGACCTTAACGTCAACCGTGACTAATTCTGCGATTAATTAATCTAATTAATTTCTGATTGAGAAAAATTTACTTTTTCCCAAGGGTTGCGAGATCCCTTGGACGGACCCTGGAGCGGCTGAGCATACTTCAGCCTTCGAAACAAAAACACTCGTTACAAAATTGGCGAAACTCACTGGATTCTCGAGAGCCTGCTGGATGGGTGAGAGTTACATTGAACACTAAAAAGTTCTCCGTAATTGTGAATTCTTACATGATCTCTCTGAATCGCATTTATGAATTTTGGACCAGTAGCCAATTACATGGGCCACATGAACTATTCTTGATCTCAATGTACAAAATTCATAATATAAAAATATGAGAACATGAATTTTTCATAGGCCTAGTGTTTGAAGTTCATAAAGTTTGTTCCAATCCAATCAAATATTACGTAGATATCATGAACAAATACAAGGGGAACATGAATCATACATAATTTTCTTTTTTTTTTCATATATCGGTCTTTTAAGGCATGAGTCTTAAACTCATGAGTTTAAGAATAAAGAAAATTAAGACAGTATTTGTAGAGGTTTGATAATGCTTTTTAAGCATTATTTCAAAATTATTGGGGAAAACTAGGCTTGCATCCAGGCTTGCATAAACTTTTAAGAATTTTTTATTGCCGATTATTTATCAGATTCTGTTGCATCAAATATGTTGATAGACTGAATATTTGAAACATAAAAATTAGTAAAACTATTTGA
This sequence comes from Tetanocera ferruginea, assembly GCA_958299015.1. NCBI lineage: Eukaryota > Metazoa > Arthropoda > Insecta > Diptera > Sciomyzidae > Tetanocera > Tetanocera ferruginea. The sequence goes on from OY282641.1 coordinate 21,525,047, forward strand.
ATTTCTATGTTACGTAAAGACCTTTTGAAAGTATTGCATAAATAAATTACAATTATCTTGGGTGTTGTTAGACTGGAGTTATTCATATCTATATTACTTGAAAACCCACATGTCTACGTCTTTTAATAATAAATTTCCAAAACGTGGAAGGATTTGAACTCAATTGACTTTCAACATTTAAAACAAATTGAGGCTATAAGAGCTAATGAAGGATATCGAAATCTTATCTAATTCACGTAAAAACTTCAAAATCTTCCTCGCTATTTGTTTTTAAAACTTTATTTTTTACATTTTTAAAATTTGTTAACCTGAAATTAAGACAGAGTAACTTAGATCTCTTGAATTGATTAACAACAGGAACAAATTCGGACATACCGTATACAACTTTCTTTCAGAATAGAAGAAAAATGCTTTCAGAATTCGATTCAGAATTAAATTTAGACCAATCGATAGAAGTCAGAAAACCGTTTAATACTGAAAATTTTGGCAAAATAAAATTTTTTAAAGATTTAACGTCAAAAGCATAAAATTCAAAATTTAAAAGTACAGCTTTACCATGGACGGAATTTTTTGAGACAGGGCAATGATTTAACTCGCAAGATGCAAAAATCAATTTCGGTTATTAAGATGCATACAATTTATGTTTAAGTACGAGGAGAACAACAACAGTTCATGAGATAATTTACAAAAATGCATGAATCTCAGCTTAATCTTAATATATAAAAGACAAGCGTCCTGCTCCGTGCTTTATACTGCTCAAACTATTTATAGTTGTTATTGCTACGCTACTTAAAACATCTTCAGCCTGTTCCAGAACCTGTTTCGCAATTACATTGCTTTTTATATGAAAAAATTGTTAGCCTAAAAGTATGCACACAAAATTTATTTGATATTTATCAGTTAGCACACATTGACGACGACTGGAAGAAAATAACAAATGAGGTGAATGAAAAATATCATATTGTCTGCTACTTAATTATTTTGAATACGACCAGTCGTATGACGGGCTTCTATACAATCGTTGTGCTTCGTGCCCTTAAACGCTCAAACTGTTCAAAGTTGTTTTTGCTTTGCTTTACAAAAACCTATTTAGCCTGAACCACAACCTGTTTCGCACATACTGTTCATAAATTCTGCTCCGCACCAAATATCGCTCAAACTGTTCATTCTTGCTATTACAGTGCCTTTTTTATTTGAAAAAATTGTCAGCTTAAAAGTATGAAAACAAAATTTATATGGTATTTATTAAGGACACGTTGATGATGACTGGAACAGAACAGCATTTGAGGTGAATATAAAAATGTTGTCATATACAACTTAATTATTTTGAATACTATGCTAGTGTACATTAGAGTTGATCGAAAGTCTGACCCCTAATTCCGGTACCAAAATTAAATAATAGTACATGAAAAATCCTTTCCATTGGTGTAACTTGTTTTTTATTTGAACCAATTTTGGCGTTCCTCGAAATGCATTTTTTATCAACTTTTGTACTGGTGACTCACTAATGGTCGTTTTAAAAAGAAAAGCAAGCTTATCAATCAATTCTTTCACATAAAAACACAGAACTACAAATTTTCATCCCTGTTGACAAATGCTCTGACCAGATAAAACAGTTTTTTTCAACGTGAATCTTCTCGTTATTTAATATTTAATATGTTTTTATTTTTTCTATGAAAGTATTTTTAAACAGAGTACACAGAGAGTATCGACTTGTAATGGGAAAAATCTTATTAATACTCTAAATACTCTGTGTACATAAATAAGGAAAACGTCTTCTTCGGTCATTAAACTTTTTTATGAGTTTAATGACCGAAATTCAAATAACCCATGTACAAATGCTAGGGCAGTAAGAATAGTTCAGAAGATTAAAGTAAAAAATGCATGAAACTCATGTTCTTTTACACTGAAAGCTTAAATATGTCACCCAAATGTCCAAAATACTTGTCAAAACTTCTGATTTTTGTGTATAAAAGTAATGTTTGATCCTTTGATTTTCGAAATAATGACTCAAAGGCTTAGAAAATGTTTGTTATTGACCAACTTTTATGCTTGAAATTCGAAAAATCTCCGAAATACTTAATTTTTTTGGAAAAACCCGATTAGAGCAACCTCTAAAAAAATTGTTCATTGCAGCCCTTAAACAGACTTTGACCGAACTTCTCATGATCAACTGTTTTTTGTGTGTTATTAAATGTTTGCACACATTTGACCGAGAACTGGACCTACATGCTTTATGCCGGCTCTGAATGACTAAAGTTCTTGTTCTCAAGAAGCTTTACATGACAGTTTTTACTCTCTGAGGTTTGCCATTATCTATAGAGAGGTGATGGCCCAATAGAAAAATTGATTTCTAATGAAAAAACTTTTGCCCAAGATGAGGATCGAACCCGGCATTAGTGGGCTCGCAACTCACACACTTAGCACGCATGACCACGGCCGCCATACTTTTTTGGGACATACTTATAAATAGTACATTCATGACCATGCGTATCAGTGGACTGGGCTCATGTACAGTTACATGAAAACGGCAGTTCTTTATACACAGACTCATATATGAGTACACTCAGCTTATGAACAGATACATAAAATCAGGGTCACGATTTTAAATAAGCGGGTGTTAAGAAAAGTTCACGTTAAAATTTTTTTTTATAATGAAGTGTGAAATTTGATATATTTTTTAAAATTAAATTAAATATATCAAAAATTTAAAAATTAAATTTAAATTAATTATAAGTATAATTATTTCTTGTATTAAATTTTTCTTTTGAAAATTTTTCTGAAACATGTTTGGCATCATTCGTCATTTTAAAAGTTTTTTAAACAATTATTTAGGGTCAAACATTTTTTTATTGTTTATAATTTTTGTGTTGCTGATAAGTGAAGTTTGGGAAATGTCTTGCTTCTACATAAGTTTAAAAGCAAATTTTGTTTTCTTTCTTAAAATAGAATATGCCATACTACTCTCAATTTTCTTAGCTATGCCGTTACTTTTAACTCGACTTTATGGCATTCTATTAAAGTGAAATAATATAAAGTTTCCAGCTGGTAGCTGGTAGCAAATTTAAGTATTTGAAGTGTAGCGAGAGCAGCAGCAATAAAAGGTGGCAAATGGGAGGGTAGCCGCTAAAAAGTGTAACAATATCATAAAAAGCAAAAACAACACCAGCAGCAAGCTAAACTAGAGTTCAACAAGAAAACAAAATAAAAAATCAAGAACCAGCATCAAATTGCATGCAAGTATGTCAGTTGCAAGCCGAGTGGTAAGCATGTGTTTGTGCAGATGTGTGTGTATGTGTGTGTGTGGTTGTAGGGTGATTGGCGTGTGTGTTGGGTGCATGTGTTGCTCTAAGGTTCTGATGTTTTGCGCCTTCAAATTAGCTTCGTTTTTAGCATTGAATGAATGAATGCATAACATTCAAATAACATTGCATTGCATACTTTCAGGAGGATGCACTGCTGCTTGTTAGCTAGCATTGCTAGCACTGCTAACGAGTTGGAAATATGAGCTCCAGTTTTGGTTTTTAGTTCATGCGTGTTAGTTGTGTGTTTTTTTTTTTTTGTTTTTTGTTTGTATGTGTGCTATTTCTTTATGTGTTTTTCTCTTGTTATTGTTGTTAGTTGCTTTTATTTGCAAAGGAATGCAGTTCAAAGACAGACGTAGGTACTAGTAAAATCTAATGCTAAGCTGATAAAGACAAATAAGATTTAAGACCTTAAGACCTATAAATATGTACAGTTTGGACTTCACTTGAGTCAAAAACAAAAAATATATTTTAAGAACTCGAGCATGTAAAACAAAAACAAGCACACACAAATATTCATAAATATAACAAGCAAACATGAAGGTTTTGCCCTTTGAGCACGATCTTGAGTTGCTTCAATGTGTCACTGTGCATGTAAATATGCACACGTGTGAATGTGTTTTTTTGCCAGTGCTGTTGGCATTGCATACTTTAAGGTAGCTGCAACGCATTATGTTGCTTTTATGCACTCGTTGCTCGTAAGACTCAATTTTAAATTTAGCAAAAGGTAAGAAAGCAAAAACATAAGTGCAAAAATAGTGTGACAGCAAAGAAAATATGAGACAAAATAAAGAGCAGAAATATTAAGCATGCAGCAGAAAGCAGCCGAAACTAAAGTAGTACAGCTTATAAGCCATATTAAACCATTCTATGTGGAGCAAAAGCAGAGCCAGCAACAAAGCAACAACCGCCAACATCTTTGCAAATGCAATTGGCGCGCACGTTTATGTGTGTGTGTGTGTCTGTGTGTGTTGCTATGTGCAGCGTAGCGTCACATTTGCATAACAGTGTGAAAAAGCTAGCAAAAAATAAAACGAAATATAAAAACACACACATTCATGAAATGCATTTGCCTTTGGCGAAGGTGTTCTTATTTCGGTTCATATATTTTTATTATAATGCACACAGCTACACACACACTCAAACACACATGCTAAGTCAACAAAAAATATAGTGTCATAATATATATGCATACATAAATATATATGTATATAAACGAGTTGTTTTTTTTTTTCTACATTTTAATGCACTCAAGTTTCACGTTGCAAACTTCATGATGCATAAAGCAGCAAAATATTTACAAACACACACACACACACACATACACACATTGCAACAGGCCTGCACAAGTGTGTTGGCTTGAAATATTTTTGTGCAGTGTAACTTTAGCTTTTTTGGAAATATGACTAAGTATTTTGGTACACTTTTGGCCAAATTTAGTCAAATGTTGCAAGTTGGAAGAGGAAGCAGCATCATTATATTTTGGTTCAAAAAAAGCTTACTAATGAGCGGTATTCTTTCTATTGCGTTACCAACACAAAAAGGTTTAGTTTTCTAGTGAGCGATATCGTTACACAAAATATTGTTGCATATTTTAGGGAGCTTAGGTGGCAAGCATTTAGGGCATAACGTTACCTGTAAGATTTATTAAGAGCTGAACGTGGCTTTTCAGAATTTTTTGAAAGATTTAAGGTTTAAGTTTGAAGACTTAAGTTTTAAAATTTATGTTGAAAGAATTATGTTTGAAAATTTAAGTTTGCAGAGTTTAGTTTGAAGATTTAAGTTAAAAGATTCAAGTTTGAAGATTTAAGTTTAGAGTTTAAATACTTAAGTCTGAAGATTTAAGATTGAAAACTTAAATTTGTGGATTTAAGTATAGAGATTTCAGTTTGAAGATTTAAATTTGAAGATAAAAGTTTGAAGATTTCAGTTTGAAGATTTAAGTCTGATGAATTACATTTGAAAATTAAAGTTTGAAGATTTTTAACTTTGAAGATTTAAGTTTGAAAGTTTAAGTTTGAAGATTTAAGTTGGAAGATTTAATTTGGAAGAATTAAGTTTGAAGATTTAAGTCTGAAGATTTAAGTGTGAAGATTAAAAGTTGAATATTTAAGTTTGAAGATATAAGTTTGAAGACTTAAAATTGAAGATTTAAGTTTGAAAAATTAAGTTTGAAGGTTTAAGTTCCAATACTTAAATTTGAAGATTCAAGTTATTAGATTTAATATTTAAGTTTGAAGATTAAATTTCGAAGATTTAAAATTGAAAATTGAGTTTAAAAGATTAAAGTTTGAAGATTAAAGTTCGCAGATTAAAGTTTGAAAATTTAAGTTTGAAGATTTAAGTTAGAAGATTTAATAATAAAGATTGAGTTTCAAGCATTAAAAGTTTGAAGATTTAAATATGAAGATTTAAGTTTAAAGATTCAAGTTTGAAGAATTGAGTTTGAAGATTTAAGTTTGAATATTAATGTTAAAATATTAAAGATTAAATTAAAGATTAACTAAAGTTTGAAGAATTAAATCAGAAAATTTATGTTTGAAGATTTAATTATGAAGATATTTTAACTTTAATATTTAATTTTGAAGCTTTAAGTTTGAAGAATTGTTTTGGAACATTTTAGGTTGAAAATTTAGGTTTGAAAATATAAAATTTCAAGATTTAAGCTTGAAGATTACAGTTTGAAGGTCTATGTTTGAAGGTCAAACTTTGAATATCAAAGTTTGATGATTTAAGATTGAAACTTTAAAAATATATAAATATTTAAAAGATTTAAGTTTGAAGATTAAAGTTTGAAGATTTAAGTTGGAAGATTTAAGTGCGAAGATTTAAATTCGAAGATTTAAATTTGTAATTTGTAATTTGTTTGAAGATTTAAATTTGAAGAATAAAGTTTGAAGATTTAAGTTTGCAGATTTTAAAGTGCAGTTTTAAAATTAAAGATTTAAATTTAGAGATTCAATTCTAAAGATTTAAGTTCGAAAATTTAAGTTTGAAGATTAAAACACGAGTATTTAAGTTTGAAGATTTAAGTTTGATGATTTAAGTTTGAAGATCAAAATTTTGAAGATTTAATTTTTAATACTTTAGTTTGAAGATATAAGTTTAAAGATTAAAATTTTTAAATTTAAGATTGAAGATTTAAGTTTGCAGAATTAAGTAAGAAGATTTAAGTGTGAAGATTTATGTGTGAAGATTTAAAGTTTATTATTTAAGTTGAAGATGGAATTTTGAAGATTTAAGTGTGAAGAATTAAGTTTGAAGATAAAAATTAAAAAAATTCAAATTTGAAGATCTAAGTGTGAAGATTTAAATTTGAAGATTTCATTTTAAAGATTAAAGTTTGAAAATTTAAGTTTGAAGATTTAAGTTTGAATATTCAAATTTTGATGATTTAATTTTAAATAATTAAGCTTGAAGATATTAGTTTGAAGATTTAAGCTTGAAGATTAAAGCTTTCAGATTTAAGTTTGAAGAATTTAGGTAGAATATTTAAGAGTGAAGAAATATGTTTGAGGAATTAAGGTTAAAGATTTAAGTTTGAAGATAGAATTTTGAAGACTAAAGTTAAAAGAATTGTGTTTGAAGATAAAAATTTTAAGATTAAACGTTAAAGATCTAATTGAGAAGATATTAATTTGAAGATTAAAGTTTGAAGATTTTATTTTAAAGATTAAAATTTGAAGATTTAAGTTTGATGATTTAAAATTGAAAATTTAAGTTTGAAGATTTAAGTTTGAAGATTTAATTTTGAAGACTCAAGTTTAAAGATAAAGTTTGAAGACTAAAGTTTGCAGATTTATGTTTGCATATTAAAGTGAATATATTGAAACTTGACAATTTAAGATTTAAGATTTAAGATTTAAGATTTAAGATTTAAGATTTAAGATTTAAGATTTAAGATTTAAGATTTAAGATTTAAGATTTAAGATTTAAGATTTAAGATTTAAGATTTAAGATTTAAGATTTAAGATTTAAGATTTAAGATTTAAGATTTAAGATTTAAGATTTAAGATTTAAGATTTAAGATTTAAGATTTAAGATTTAAGATTTAAGATTTAAGATTTAAGATTTAAGATTTAAGATTTAAGATTTAAGATTTAAGATTTAAGATTTAAGATTTAAGATTTAAGATTTAAGATTTAAGATTTAAGATTTAAGATTTAAGATTTAAGATTTAAGATTTAAGATTTAAGATTTAAGATTTAAGATTTAAGATTTAAGATTTAAGATTTAAGATTTAAGATTTAAGATTTAAGATTTAAGATTTAAGATTTAAGATTTAAGATTTAAGATTTAAGATTTAAGATTTAAGATTTAAGATTTAAGATTTAAGATTTAAGATTTAAGATTTAAGATTTAAGATTTAAGATTTAAGATTTAAGATTTAAGATTTAAGATTTAAGATTTAAGATTTAAGATTTAAGATTTAAGATTTAAGATTTAAGATTTAAGATTTAAGATTTAAGATTTAAGATTTAAGATTTAAGATTTAAGATTTAAGATTTAAGATTTAAGATTTAAGATTTAAGATTTAAGATTTAAGATTTAAGATTTAAGATTTAAGATTTAAGATTTAAGATTTAAGATTTAAGATTTAAGATTTAAGATTTAAGATTTAAGATTTAAGATTTAAGATTTAAGATTTAAGATTTAAGATTTAAGATTTAAGATTTAAGATTTAAGATTTAAGATTTAAGATTTAAGATTTAAGATTTAAGATTTAAGATTTAAGATTTAAGATTTAAGATTTAAGATTTAAGATTTAAGATTTAAGATTTAAGATTTAAGATTTAAGATTTAAGATTTAAGATTTAAGATTTAAGATTTAAGATTTAAGATTTAAGATTTAAGATTTAAGATTTAAGATTTAAGATTTAAGATTTAAGATTTAAGATTTAAGATTTAAGATTTAAGATTTAAGATTTAAGATTTAAGATTTAAGATTTAAGATTTAAGATTTAAGATTTAAGATTTAAGATTTAAGATTTAAGATTTAAGATTTAAGATTTAAGATTTAAGATTTAAGATTTAAGATTTAAGATTTAAGATTTAAGATTTAAGATTTAAGATTTAAGATTTAAGATTTAAGATTTAAGATTTAAGATTTAAGATTTAAGATTTAAGATTTAAGATTTAAGATTTAAGATTTAAGATTTTAGATTTAAAAGTTAAGATAAAAATCTACGTAAAATACATACAAAAATTGTTCGTTAAGTTTGCCTTAACGATGGTAGAACCTGTTGACAACGTCTTTGTCAAATTGTTTGTCATAATTTTACAGCATTTTATTTATTTTTTTATGTTTTTATTTGACTTTTGCTAGGCTTCTGATGTGCCCAATTCTTTTGAAGAATCTTTTCTGTTGTTTTTTTTTAATACTTCTCTTTTCTTTTCAGCATTTAAGCGCGCGTGTCTCTGCTTCTATTATGTTTCGTTAAGTTTGGATTTATTTTTGTTATTTTGAAGTAAAACTGGAGCAACAGATATTATTTTATATGAATTTTCTTCTTGGTTTTTGATTTTTGTTTTTGTGTCTTATTCAGTTAAGCCGATTATAATACAGGCAGAGAAGAAAGAGAATAAAGAGAGAAATGAAAATAACAGAAACAATGCAATTGTTTGTGTGTCTTTTATTCTTGAGAATAGCGCTGAAAGGGTTTTAGTGGGTAGGGAGCACCTTAAGTGGGCGCCGCCTTTGGCATAAAACAACAAAAACGACGGGTGGCTGCTGTTAAAGTATGTCAAGTGAGGGTAGCGCAAGCTTTAAAGCTGCTGTCTTTAAATCTAAGCTTATATGTGTGAGTGTGTGTTGTGTAGCGTTGACAGTTTGCTGACATTTTTGTTAAGCTGCGTCATTTCCGCTCAATAAATTTTTGATTTTTTTTCCTCTTCTCTATTTTATGCAATTTTTAGTGTTGTTTTGTAGCAATTAAATATTAGGTTCTGTCGTCTAGTTGTTGGATTTTTTGCCCCTTCCTAATTCTAAACCTTCTTCGTCAAGATGTCGGAGCAACGTTGCTGAATTTAATTAATTTCGTTTTTATTGTGTTTTCTTAATATTGAAAGGATTTTAATTAAAATTCAAACATTAAGTGTGAGTGTGTGTTAGTGAATGTGTTTGTGTAATGAAGCAGAAGCTTTGCTTGAGGTTAACGTTTTAGCGTCAGTTGTGCTTAAGTGCTTTACGGTTAGATTTAGTTAAGTTTAAAATATTTTGTAAGCTGAAGAGTCTGCATAAAATTTTGGGATGAGTCTACGAATTTGCAAGAAAATTTTGATAGAATTTAAAATAATTTCAAAAAAAAATTCGAGACTTACTGCAAGACGTCTCAAAATGTTACAAATTTCAACTTGTAATTATTAAAAAAGGCATTCATGTAAAAAAAAATAATAAAATATATAAAATTATGAATCTTTTTATCTTCGACATATTATCTTATTTTTTTTTTTATTTCGTACTTTTAATGTTGTGTTACTTATCTTTAAACCATCTGGTATTGATTTAAAATTTTTAACTTTTTTCTTTTGTATTTCCTAATATTTTTAATTTTTAATTTTTAATTTTTAATTTTTAATTTTTAATTTTTAATTTTTAATTTTTAATTTTTAATTTTTAATTTTTAATTTTTAATTTTTAATTTTTAATTTTTAATTTTTAATTTTTAATTTTTAATTTTTAATTTTTAATTTTTAATTTTTAATTTTTAATTTTTAATTTTTAATTTTTAATTTTTAATTTTTAATTTTTAATTTTTAATTTTTAATTTTTAATTTTTAATTTTTAATTTTTAATTTTTAATTTTTAATTTTTAATTTTTAATTTTTAATTTTTAATTTTTAATTTTTAATTTTTAATTTTTAATTTTTAATTTTTAATTTTTAATTTTTAATTTTTAATTTTTAATTTTTAATTTTTAATTTTTAATTTTTAATTTTTAATTTTTAATTTTTAATTTTTAATTTTTAATTTTTAATTTTTAATTTTTAATTTTTAATTTTTAATTTTTAATTTTTAATTTTTAATTTTTAATTTTTAATTTTTAATTTTTAATTTTTAATTTTTAATTTTTAATTTTTAATTTTTAATTTTTAATTTTTAATTTTTAATTTTTAATTTTTAATTTTTAATTTTTAATTTTTAATTTTTAATTTTTAATTTTTAATTTTTAATTTTTAATTTTTAATTTTTAATTTTTAATTTTTAATTTTTAATTTTTAATTTTTAATTTTTAATTTTTAATTTTTAATTTTTAATTTTTAATTTTTAATTTTTAATTTTTAATTTTTAATTTTTAATTTTTAATTTTTAATTTTTAATTTTTAATTTTTAATTTTTAATTTTTAATTTTTAATTTTTAATTTTTAATTTTTAATTTTTTATTTTTAATTTTTAATTTTTAATTTTTAATTTTTAATTTTTAATTTTTAATTTTTAATTTTTAATTTTTAATTTTTAATTTTTAATTTTTAATTTTTAATTTTTAATTTTTAATTTTTAATTTTTAATTTTTAATTTTTAATTTTTAATTTTTAATTTTTAATTTTTAATTTTTAATTTTTAATTTTTAATTTTTAATTTTTAATTTTTAATTTTTAATTTTTAATTTTTAATTTTTAATTTTTAATTTTTAATTTTTAATTTTTAATTTTTAATTTTTAATTTTTAATTTTTAATTTTTAATTTTTAATTTTTAATTTTTAATTTTTAATTTTTAATTTTTAATTTTTAATTTTTAATTTTTAATTTTTAATTTTTAATTTTTAATTTTTAATTTTTAATTTTTAATTTTTAATTTTTAATTTTTAATTTTTAATTTTTAATTTTTAATTTTTAATTTTTAATTTTTAATTTTTAATTTTTAATTTTTAATTTTTAATTTTTAATTTTTAATTTTTAATTTTTAATTTTTAATTTTTAATTTTTAATTTTTAATTTTTAATTTTTAATTTTTAATTTTTAATTTTTAATTTTTAATTTTTAATTTTTAATTTTTAATTTTTAATTTTTAATTTTTAATTTTTAATTTTTAGTTTTTAATTTTTAATTTTTAATTTTTAATTTTTAATTTTTAATTTTTAATTTTTAATTTTTAATTTTTAATTTTTAATTTTTAATTTTTAATTTTTAATTTTTAATTTTTAATTTTTAATTTTTAATTTTTAATTTTTAATTTTTAATTTTTAATTTTTAATTTTTAATTTTTAATTTTTAATTTTTAATTTTTAATTTTTAATTTTTAATTTTTATATTTTGAATATTGAATATTGAATATTGAATATTGAATATTGAATATTGAATATTGAATATTGAATATTGAATATTGAATATTGAAATATTGAATATTGAATATTGAATATTGAATATTGAATATTGAATATTGAATATTGAAATATTGAATATTGAATATTGAATATTGAATATTGAATATTGAATATTGAATATTGAATATTGAATATTGAATATTGAATATTGAATATTGAATATTGAATATTGAATATTGAATATTGAATATTGAATATTGAATATTGAATATTGAATATTGAATATTGAATATTGAATATTGAATATTGAATATTGAATATTGAATATTGAATATTGAATATTGAATATTGAATATTGAATATTGAATATTGAATATTGAATATTGAATATTGAATATTGAATATTGAATATTGAATATTGAATATTGAATATTGAATATTGAATATTGAATATTGAATATTGAATATTGAATATTGAATATTGAATATTGAATATTGAATATTGAATATTGAATATTGAATATTGAATATTGAATATTGAATATTGAATATTGAATATTGAATATTGAATATTGAATATTGAATATTGAATATTGAATATTGAATATTGAAAAAAAATTTTTATTTCAGATTTTGAACTTGTTTAACCTCCATCGTCTTCGGTCTGTTTTGTATTATAAAATCGCTTCATAGTCTCACCAACGCCCACCAAGTCTGGACATTTGCGTGTCTGTCTGCGCTTTACCATTTTTTTCATCAGCTTTCTTTTTTGCTTGTTCGTATATTGCTCTGATTGCATTTATTATGATTATAATTTACAAGAATATTTTTCTTGTTTACTAATACATATATATCCTGACCTATAAGTATACGACTTAACATGTTTGCTCATTGCGTTATGCTTGGCAAAGGCAAAGCAAATTCAATAATGTTGTTGCTGTTTAGTTTGTTTTTTTTCTATTTTATATGTATTAAGGTTAACGTTGAAGTCGCACATAAATGCATAAAAATTGGCGCTACAGTCGCATTTATCTTCATCTGAGCTGTCTTGATAAACTTTTTTCTATTGAAAGCGAGAATAAATGTTTGATTTAATTTTTTTCTATTTATTTTACCTGCTTTTTGTGTTAGTCTTCTATATTTTATGCTTTTTTATTGCTCTTTCAAAATTTTACTTTAAGCCACTTTGGAAAAGATTTGTCTAGAATTTGCTTCTTTACAGTAAAGTAGTAAGTTTTTAAAAACTAAATACAAAAAGTATCTTAAAGTATGCAACGAAAATTTTGAAAATGTTTTAATACGAAGCATTAACAAAAAATATGTCAAATTCGTGACATTTCAATGCTAATTAGCTTAAGTCACTACCGTGTCCAGCTCTCGCTAGTACAAATATTACAGCAGCAACATAGCAACAATTGAGCAGCATTGATGCTGTAAATTGCAACCGCGCATGCGTAGCCAACCTAAACACATTGTTTACCGCCAAGATGCATATGTAAACAAAGGCCAGAGCAAAACAAATAAACAAACAACACTGAGCAGATTAGGAAGCAGAGGGTTAAACTGAGTAGAGGTACTTGCAGTTGGAGCCGTTTTAAGTTTGAGTCAACTTGACAAGGCGTCAAGAAGCTGTCAAACAAACAGCTGGTTTTGTTGATTTTTCGTGTTGTTGATGTTTGTGTGTTTTTGTTGTTGTTCTTCTTCTTCTTCTTGTTAGCTTAGATGAAGCAACTAACAAGCATAACCAAGTGGTTGCTGCCTTGAAGATCACTTTACTGCGGATGCAATATTGTAACAAGACAGCAATAAAGTGTTTGTAGCTGTTTTTGTTGTAGTTGTTGTTTTTGCTGAAGTATTTGCTATCAATTGTTTGGTTTTTAATGCTTTATATTTGTCGAAATGTTGCAACTCAATTTGGTGAATGCCATTGAATCTATTTATTTATTTTTTTTAATATTTGTTGTCATGATCGTCTAGCTGTTGATCTTTTTATTGTTGATCTCAATTGTCAGCAACATTGTTTATAAATATTTGAAACTATTTGGCGTCGTGCGGCGTGTGTTTATATGTTGTTTTTGTTGTTGTTGCTACTGTCTACACTTACTTTGTAGGCTATTGACTTGGCTTACATCACGTTTTCATAACGCTTATATTACATAAATATCTTGGTTAAAAATAGCAGATTATGTAAATAAAAGCTGTTGAAATTGAAGTGCAATAACAACAACAACAACAGCAATAACAACAAAAGCAAACAACAAAAACAAAAACTACAGCAGTTCTGCAGCGTAGATTTGGTGTGGCAAGCAAAAAATAGGCAAAGTGACAGTTTTATGCGTTTTGAAATGACAGCTGCGCATGCATAACGCAACAGGAAGTTATGAAGCTGTTGGTTGTAGAAGTTCATAAAGATATTTTGCACTTTTATACATATAAAAATATATGAATCTGTGCTGCTTGTGCTCACTGTGTGTTGTCAAGCAACGGTTTTATACGAATTTTTTTTATGTGAAGTTAGCAGCGACATTATTTTTTTTCAGCAATTTGACTATTGTGCTACAATGTGCTCGGGTTGAGCTGCAATGTGCCAAAGATATTTTTGACCAAAAAAAATTTTGTACAGGTTTTTAAAAATTCTTATATTTCTTCGATTTTTTTTATTTAAGTTGTTGTGCTGAAATGTGCTGGTTTCGTGCTGAAATATGCAGAAATAAAATTAAAAGAATGTTTACAGAAACGCAGTTTTTTTTTTAAAAAAATGTAATTTTTAGCATTTCTTAAAAGTGGTAGCTGTGCTGTAATGTGCTCCGGTTGTGCTGACAAATATAACAAAAAAGAGTTTGTAGAAAATAAACAGATTTGAAGAATTTATGAAAATTTTAAAATTTCATAGTTTGTATTGAATTCGGTAAATGTGCTGTAAAGTGCTCTGGGCGTGCTGTTATGTACCAGAATTGCGTTCTTAAAACTTAACTAATATGCAAGTTTTTAAGACAATTTACAAATTTTTAATATTTTGACTTGATATTTTGCTTGCAGCTTCTCAAAAGAGTATTTTGCAAAAATGTGTTAGTTTCATAAGCCAAGAATTCAATTAAATAAAATATTTAAAAACAAAAAAATTGGAATAGTGTCATGTTAAGAAAAAATTCGAGTATATCTTTGGTCCAAAGTAACAGGTAGAAATAGCCAATAGGTGGGTTTCTCTCAAAAACCCAAAGGGCAAAGCAATGTGCACTCAGACCATTTGCGGAGGCAAAATTTCAACATAATAACAGTAAGAAAACGCCTAACTAATGAGCGGGAAAACAAAAACGTATACTGGAGTGTCTAAAGAACCGTTAGAAATCCTCTTCTACCCTCGAAGCTGTACTTTCGAATGATATTGAGAAAAATATTATTATTCCAACAGTCATGAGAAGCAGGCATGTTTGTAAACTAAGGCTAAACAGACATATTTGAGCGACACTGTAGTAAAAATTTAAAAACCTTGACGCAGAACATTAAAAAATTTCAAAAATGTTTGATCAAATGTCTTGGAATGGTTTTTTCGAAATTATCAAAAAATTTGTAAAATTTCAAACGTATTCTTAAAAGATATCGAATCCAAGTTAAGCATTTTGAAATATAATTTTTTTATATAAATGTTTTCAATGTTTTCCAAGAATTTCTCTACAAATCTAAGTTTAAATTTTTTAAACCTAGAATTTTTGTGTTTAAATTTAAACTTGCCTCACCAAGTTAAACATACATTTTTTGAGATGAGTTGTTAAAAGTTAACAAAAAAAAAAAAAAAACAGTCTATTTTAAGTCAAGTTCAAACATTCCTTGTCAGCTTCGGCTATCGCTATAATCGGCCGATTTTTTGACTTTCGACTTCGGCCGAAATAGTTGAAAAGTTTTAAGAATTTTTTTGAATTATTCAGTGAACTCCGTTCAAAATTTCACATTTCAACATGTTCCTTGGGTTCCGAAGCTTCGGCTTCGGCAAAAATTCATATTCGGTCGGACACTACTCGGAGAAAAAAATGGGTTGAAAACAGCTGAATGAAATGAATTTTATATTTTTGACTTCAGGTTCGTGATCAGCGACCACAAGAACTTTCGGATTATCAAATTTTAAATCGATGCACTTTGAAATATATTAACTGTTATATTAACAGTCGGCCGCTGTTATTTCAAAACAATGTTAGGTTGAATGATTTTCGTTTAAGTTAACAGTTAAGTTTTTAAAACAGTGATAAAATTTCAATAAGTACGTTTTTATACGGGTTTCGTATTCTATAGACCAACAGTCAACCGACTGTTGATTTGAAAGTTTCAGTTGTTCGATAGTTGAACAGTGAACTCTATTATTTAAATCCATGATTTGTTTGATAAAACAGCAATTTTTCCCTGAGTGTAGTTATTATCTAAGTTGGCATGTTCATGGTTGACATTTTGAATTCGTCATTTTGAATTTCAAAATTTTGTCTTTAGATTCGTGATCAGCGAAAAACCAAATTAATCACATTTTTATGCAGACATCTTCTAGAACTTATAACTAGAAGAATATGTTTTGTTGGAGAATTTTAAATGGTTCAAATTTAAAAAATTAAAAACTCTTCAAACATATTTTGTTCGATAAAAAAATTTGATTATTGCTGCCAAGTTAAGCCATTAAGTTAAAACCAAGATACTAACACCCCTAACAGTAGGCAGACAAGAACAAAAAATTATAATTAAATCAGCTCCTTTTAAATAATCTATAAACACTTTCCTGCAGCACGATTTAAGCTACTGTTCAAAATTAAATAAAGCTACTCCATAAAGGCCAATAGAAAAAAGAATAAAAATACCAAAGCAACAAAAACAACAAACAATGATATATAAAATATTTGCTTATGAAAGCATTTTCCATTACATAAAAAAACATGCATACCTTTAAACATACAAACCTACCCACACTCACACAGACACAGACAAACACGTGCATGCAAACATGAATACTTAAAATGCTTAAGAAAAGTCAAAGTGAATCAAAAATACAAAAGCTGTTGTAAAAAAAAAGAAAATAATAACTAATTCACACACACACACACACACACATACACACACACACGCATTCATATTTTTAAGCCCCATAGCAGCAAAAAAGCGTCTGCATATTAAATGAGTTGCTAACAAAAACACACACCAACTCAAGTGAAAACATGCATAGGTTAGGTGTATAGGCCCACTTACACACACAAACAGCTGTAATTTTACAATACGCATACATAATAACAATGCTGCACACACACACACACACACACACACACAAACACATACCTTCGAAACACGCATAATGGCATCTACGTGTTGGTATTTGTATTAACTTTTTTTTTTTGACTCAGACTCCTAAACATATGCAAATGAAAATTTATGCTTAGAAAAAAACAACAACTTTCGCCTTTTGAATTGAGAAAGTTGAAAAGAAAGCAAGCTAAAGAAGAAGAAGAAGAAAAAGCAGAAAAAAGGGATAAAAAAATATTCAACAAATAAGATAATAAAATCAGAATATGTTATAAGCAAACAAAAAAATAACACAGACACACACACACACAAACAACAACCAACAATATAATCACAACAACAGTAGATAATAAGAACACAGCTTTATTTCATTACTTTATGTGGCTGTGTGTTTGTGTGTCTGTGTGTTTGTGTGTTTGTGTGCTTGTTAACATTAATGTTCTTATTAATGTTTGAAATATTGAGAGTAAAAGCTTGAAAATATGAAAAGCTTGTTAGACAAAACAAACTGTTTGCTATGTTGCAAAATTAGCTTTCATCTTTCAATCAGATTAGAAATTGAAAGGCAATAAATTTCGTTTTGGCAATGTTTGTATGTTTGTGAATGCAAAATGTTTTCAATAAGATTTTAATAAGACGAAATGTTGAGATAAATTTAAATTTCTTGATATGACATAAATTATGCAAAACTTAAAAGAACACAAGGATAAAAATAAAGCAAAATGTTCAAGTTCTAAAGATCTGATAAGATGAATGATTTACAAAATATAATAAAAACATGGAAGTTATTCAAAGCAAAAATAAAAAAATTTATAAAAATCTATAAAAAACGTAAGCAATATTTGAAAACCAAGTCCAAGTCCAAGTCCAAGTCCAAGTCCAAGTCCAAGTCCAAGTCCAAGTCCAAGTCCAAGTCCAAGTCCAAGTCCAAGTCCAAGTCCAAGTCCAAGTCCAAGTCCAAGTCCAAGTCCAAGTCCAAGTCCAAGTCCAAGTCCAAGTCCAAGTCCAAGTCCAAGTCCAAGTCCAAGTCCAAGTCCAAGTCCAAGTCCAAGTCCAAGTCCAAGTCCAAGTCCAAGTCCAAGTCCAAGTCCAAGTCCAAGTCCAAGTCCAAAAGTCCAAGTCCAAGTCCAAGTCCAAGTCCAAGTCCAAGTCCAAGTCCAAGTCCAAGTCCAAGTCCAAGTCCAAGTCCAAGTCCAAGTCCAAGTCCAAGTCCAAGTCCAAGTCCAAGTCCAAGTCCAAGTCCAAGTCCAAGTCCAAGTCCAAGTCCAAGTCCAAGTCCAAGTCCAAGTCCAAGTCCAAGTCCAAGTCCAAGTCCAAGTCCAAGTCCAAGTCCAAGTCCAAGTCCAAGTCCAAGTCCAAGTCCAAGTCCAAGTCCAAGTCCAAGTCCAAGTCCAAGTCCAAGTCCAAGTCCAAGTCCAAGTCCAAGTCCAAGTCCAAGTCCAAGTCCAAGTCCAAGTCCAAGTCCAAGTCCAAGTCCAAGTCCAAGTCCAAGTCCAAGTCCAAGTCCAAGTCCAAGTCCAAGTCCAAGTCCAAGTCCAAGTCCAAGTCCAAGTCCAAGTCCAAGTCCAAGTCCAAGTCCAAGTCCAAGTCCAAGTCCAAGTCCAAGTCCAAGTCCAAGTCCAAGTCCAAGTCCAAGTCCAAGTCCAAGTCCAAGTCCAAGTCCAAGTCCAAGTCCAAGTCCAAGTCCAAGTCCAAGTCCAAGTCCAAGTCCAAGTCCAAGTCCAAGTCCAAGTCCAAGTCCAAGTCCAAGTCCAAGTCCAAGTCCAAGTCCAAGTCCAAGTCCAAGTCCAAGTCCAAGTCCAAGTCCAAGTTCAAGTCCAAGTCCAAGTCCAAGTCCAAGTCCAAGTCCAAGTCCAAGTCCAAGTCCAAGTCCAAGTCCAAGTCCAAGTCCAAGTCCAAGTCCAAGTCCAAGTCCAAGTCCAAGTCCAAGTCCAAGTCCAAGTCCAAGTCCAAGTCCAAGTCCAAGTCCAAGTCCAAGTCCAAATTGAAATTGAAATTGAAATTGAAATTGAAATTGAAATTGAAATTGAAATTGAAATTGAAATTGAAATTGAAATTGAAATTGAAATTGAAATTGAAATTGAAATTGAAATTGAAATTGAAATTGAAATTGAAATTGAAATTGAAATTGAAATTGAAATTGAAATTGAAATTGAAATTGAAATTGAAATTGAAATTGAAATTGAAATTGAAATTGAAATTGAAATTGAAATTGAAATTGAAATTGAAATTGAAATTGAAATTGAAATTGAAATTGAAATTGAAATTGAAATTGAAATTGAAATTGAAATTTAAATTTAAATTGAAATTGAAATTGAAATTTAAATTTAAATTGAAATTGAAATTGAAATTGAAATTGAAATTGAAATTGAAATTTAAATTTAAATTTAAATTGAAATTGAAATTGAAATTGAAATTGAAATTGAAATTGAAATTGAAATTGAAATTGAAATTGAAATTGAAATTGAAATTGAAATTGAAATTGAAATTGAAATTGAAATTGAAATTGAAATTGAAATTGAAATTGAAATTGAAATTGAAATTGAAATTGAAATTGAAATTGAAATTGAAATTGAAATTGAAATTGAAATTGAAATTGAAATTGAAATTGAAATTGAAATTGAAATTGAAATTGAAATTGAAATTGAAATTGAAATTGAAATTGAAATTGAATTGAAGTGAAATTTAAATGAAATTGCATTAAAATTGACATTGACATTGACATGGACATTGACATTGACATTGACATTGATAGTGACATTGACATTGACATTGACATTGACATTGACATTGACATTGACATTGACATTGACATTGACATTGACATTGACATTGACATTGATATTGACATTGACATTGACATTGACATTGACATTGACATTGACATTGACGTTGACATTGACATTGACATTGACATTGACATTGACATTGACATTGACATTGACATTGACATTGACATTGACATTGACATTGACATTGACATTGACATTGACATTGACATTGACATTGACATTGACATTGACATTGACATTGACATTGACATTGACATTGACATTGACATTGACATTGACATTGACATTGACATTGACATTGACATTGACATTGACATTGACATTGACATTGACATTGACATTGACATTGACATTGACATTGACATTGACATTGACATTGACATTGACATTGACATTGACATTGACATTGACATTGACATTGACATTGACATTGACATTGACATTGACATTGACATTGACATTGACATTGACATTGACATTGACATTGACATTGACATTGACATTGACATTGACATTGACATTGACATTGACATTGACATTGACATTGACATTGACATTGACATTGACATTGACATTGACATTGACATTGACATTGACATTGACATTGACATTGACATTGACATTGACATTGACATTGACATTGACATTGACATTGACATTGACATTGACATTGACATTGACATTGACATTGACATGGACATGGACATCGACATCAATCGACATCAGATAAATACAAGAATTGCAACATTTTAACTTAAGTATTATTAAACGTTATTGAAGGGATTAAAACAAGTATCAGTACAAGATTGAACACAATAATTACGACAAGAACTAGCAAAATGATTAGGAGATTGAGAAGTATTGGTTGATTAAACAGCTTTTTATTAATATGTTTATTTTTTTTAAAGGTTCGTGTGATACGACTAGGATCATAATTCAAATTTGAATAATTTTAACCAATAACTGATTGATGGCAAATCCTGCAGATTTCTGCTCTTACCATCCGTTAAAACAATTCTGTTAAATTGATCGTGCACAAAATGTTTGTCCATAAATATTTTCATAAAATTCAGATTTTTAAAAAATGAATTTAAAATAAATTCAGCTGAAAATAAAAACAAATATTCAAAAATAAATAGCTTAAGACACGCACAACTACCTTAAATGCATATAAAACAAGTTTGTTTTCTTTACTTAAAATAAAATAAGAACAAAAAAAAAAACAAAGTAATGAAAAAACAAAACAAAACACATACAAGTGAAGCTTGCGGAAATGTTGCTATATTCACAAAGTTTTCCATTTCAATGTCGATGTGGTGGCTTTGCTTTGGTTTTACACACTGACACATACACACATATATTCGCACACATAATTTTTGCAAATATTTCAAAACATAGCAAGAGAAGTTTTTCAAAAATTGTATATGAGTATGAGACATAGTCCAACAGACATACATACAAACACACATAGTTATACATCTACTCAAAGAAGCATGCAAGTTTTCTTTTTACCTTGCTTGCTGCTTATAACAAGCAGAAGAAAAGCTTTCATTCATTGCTGCTGGCAAGAATGTGTTTGATGTGCTTAATTTTAATGTGTATTTGTGTATGTTTGTGTGGCAGTGTATGCGTTTGTGTGCGTGTGTGTGGTTGTATGTTGGTGAACTTATCAAATGCATGTGAGTGTGAGTGACACACTGATAAACATACAAGAACATGCACAAACACAAGCACACACACATCATACACATACACATACACATACACATTGAAATTTAATGAAAATATCCTACGGTGTGCTTTTTAATAAATGAAATTAATAACGAATGTTTTCTTGCTGGCAAAAAGGTATGCCAAGGCGTATCCTTGAAGGGCACGAAATGCTGACGAAAGATGAAGTTGCAGAAAAACCAAGCAGCATGAGAAAAAGAAAAAGAAGAAGAAGAAAAATAAGCACTGTAAAAACATGATGTCGGGTTAACGGAGCAAGCAACCTAGTGCAGGTCGTTAAAGCTAAGGAGCTGCTGCTGCTGCTACTGGTACTGCTGCTGCTACTCTTCCTGCTGCAGCAGCAACATTGAATTATTTAATAAATTTTGAGATTTTATGAAGCTTCATTCAATTAAAAGGAGAACATGTTGAACATGAATTAAAAGACTTGAGCTATAAAAGCTATGTTTTAAGAAGGATTTAAAAGCTTTTATGCAAAGCTGTGTGAAAATTGCTAAGACTTTAAAACTGTACGAGCTTTTAGTTATATTTACAGAGTGTTTTGGTTGAAAAAAATAGCTCAGGCTTGAAGCCTTAATTGCAAAACAGTAGAATTTGTGCAAATTTAAAGAAAATAGGGAATTCTTTAAATAAACTAAACTTTTGCAAAACACAGGCAAACATGTTGGTCAAAGCAGAAAGGCTTAAAATTTAAATGCTTTACATAAAAACAGATGTTATTTAAAAACTCAAATTTAATCAAATTAAATAGAATTAAAGCTATCTATCTAACATTATTCATTTATTTTTTCTAACTGTATTTAGTCAGCTAAAAGCTTTGTGCTGCACACATTTTTTGGACACATTTTTGTATTGCTTTGTTGCTAACGTTGCAGCTATTAAATATACGCTGGCTAAACTTTAATTCAACCACACACACAAAAAAAAAAAAAAAACAAAATTCGAAAAGAAAAAATTTGACCAAACCAACACAACAAAAAAAAATCTAAATAAAATAAATCTGATTCCAATGAAATCCAGCAAATAAAACCACGAAACAAAATTAAATCTGTATCTGATTGAACGTAATCAATTTCATTCCATTCCATTCAATTCAATTCAACGGCAATCAATTCGGTATCGAAAACTTTTTCACACACACACACGAACAAACACTCACACAAAAATTGACCCACTTACTTTATGTACCGGAAGCGGAAAAACAAAGAGCAAAACGCCTGCAAGTAGGGTGAAAAAACAATGCAAACGTAGGGCAAAAAAAAAAAACACAAATAGTCGAAATACGTTCGTTACAGAAAGACATGAAAAGTAGGAGAGAGAAATATTATTGAGAAGAACGCAAAGAAAAACACGATTGTTTTCACATTAATACACTTGAGGCGGTCAAATTATATATTGTTGCGGGATGTGTAGCGTGATGGTGTTGAGGGATGAAAAGGGTGGAAAGAAGAAGTAGGCAAAAAAAGTTGTTAGAGTAGGATATGGCAATCAAAATGGCGACAATGAATCTGCTATACAGCCATACCAAAATTTTTGAAAAGAAGGCAAAATAGTAAATCTTAAAACTTAAATCTTCAAACTTCAATCTTCAAACTTAAATCTTCATACATAAATCTTCAAACCTAAAACTTCGCACTTTAATGCTCAAACTTAAACCTTCAATATTAAATCTTCAAATTAAAATCTTCAAACTTAAATCTTTAAGCTTAAATCTTCAAACTTAAATCTTCCAATTTAAATCATCAAACTTAAATTTTCAAGCTTAAATCTTCAAACTAAAATCCTCAAACTTAAATCCTCAAAATTAAATTTTCAAACTTTCATCTTCAAACTTAAATCTATGAACTAAAATCTTCACTCTTAAATAAACTTCAAACTTAACTCTGCAAACTAAAAACTTCAAACTTAAATTTTCAAACTTGAATCTTCCAACTCAAATCCTCAAACTTAAATCTTAAAAATTAAATCTTCAAACTTAGATCTGCAAACTTAAAGCTTCAAAATTAAATCATCAAACTAAAATCTTTAAACTTAAACCTTCAAAATAAAATCTTCAAACTTAAATCTTCAAATTTAAATCTACAAACATAAGTCTGTAAACTTAAATATTCAAACTTTCATCTGCAAACATAAATCTTCACACTAACATCTTCAAACTTTAATCTTCAAACTTATATCTTCAAACTTAAAGATTC
This sequence comes from Tetanocera ferruginea, assembly GCA_958299015.1. Lineage (NCBI taxonomy): Eukaryota > Metazoa > Arthropoda > Insecta > Diptera > Sciomyzidae > Tetanocera > Tetanocera ferruginea. The sequence continues at coordinate 21,548,609 of OY282641.1, forward strand.
AAAATTATATCATCAAACTTAAATCGTCAAGCTTAAGGCTTTAACCTTAAATCTTCGAACTTAAATACTCAAAATTAAATCTTCACACTTAAATCTTCAAACTTAAATCTTCAAATGTAAATCTTCAAACTAAAATCCACAAACAAAAACCTTCAAACTTAAATTTTCAAACATAATACTTCAAACATAAAACTTCAAACTTGAATCTGCAAACTTAAATACTCAGAAATCTGAGTATTCAAACTGAAATCTTTAACTTTGAAGTTTGAAGTTTGAAATCTTAAGTCTTAAATCTTAAATCTTAAATCTTAAATCTTAAATCTTAAATCTTAAATCTTAAATCTTAAATCTTAAATCTTAAATCTTAAATCTTAAATCTTAAATCTTAAATCTTAAATCTTAAATCTTAAATCTTAAATCTTAAATCTTAAATCTTAAATCTTAAATCTTAAATCTTAAATCTTAAATCTTAATCTTAAATCTTAAATCTTAAATCTTAAATCTTAAATCTTAAATCTTAAATCTTAAATCTTAAATCTTAAATCTTAAATCTTAAATCTTAAATCTTAAATCTTAAATCTTAAATCTTAAATCTTAAATCTTAAATCTTAAATCTTAAATCTTAAATCTTAAATCTTAAATCTTAAATCTTAAATCTTAAATCTTAAATCTTAAATCTTAAAACTTAAATCTTAAATCTTAAATCTTAAATCTTAAATCTTAAATCTTAAACCTTAAATCTTAAATCTTAAATCTTAAATCTTAAATCTTAAATCTTAAATCTTAAATCTTAAATCTTAAATCTTAAATCTTAAATCTTAAATCTTAAATCTTAAATCTTAAATCTTAAATCTTAAACCTTAAATCTTAAATCTTAAATCTTAAATCTTAAATCTTAAATCTTAAACCTTAAATCTTAAATCTTAAATCTTAAATCTTAAATCTTAAATCTTAAATCTTAAATCTTAAATCTTAAACCTTAAATCTTAAATCTTAAATCTTAAATCTTAAATCTTAAACCTTAAATCTTAAATCTTAAATCTTAAATCTTAAATCTTAAATCTTAAATCTTAAATCTTAAATCTTAAATCTTAAATCTTAAATCTTAAATCTTAAATCTTAAATCTTAAATCTTAAATCTTAAATCTTAAATCTTAAATCTTAAATCTTAAATCTTAAACCTTAAATCTTAAATCTTAAATCTTAAATCTTAAATCTTAAACCTTAAATCTTAAATCTTAAATCTTAAATCTTAAATCTTAAATCTTAAATCTTAAATCTTAAATCTTAAATTTTAAATCTTAAATCTTAAATCTTAAATCTTAAATCTTAAATCTTAAATCTTAAATCTTAAATCTTAAATCTTAAACCTTAAATCTTAAATCTTAAATCTTAAATCTTAAATCTTAAACCTTAAATCTTAAATCTTAAATCTTAAATCTTAAATCTTAAATCTTAAATCTTAAATCTTAAATCTTAAATCTTAAATCTTAAATCTTAAATCTTAAATCTTAAATCTTAAATCTTAAATCTTAAATCTTAAATCTTAAATCTTAAATCTTAAATCTGAAATCTTAAATCTTAAATCTTAAATCTTAAATCTTAAATCTTAAATCTTAAATCTTAAATCTTAAATCTTAAATCTTAAAACTTAAATCTTAAATCTTAAATCTTAAATCTTAAATCTTAAATCTTAAATCTTAAATCTTAAATCTTAAATCTTAAATCTTAAATCTTATATCTTAAATCTTAAATCTTAAATCTTAAATCTTAAATCTTAAATCTTAAATCTTAAATCTTAAATCTTAAATCTTAAATCTTAAATCTTAAATCTTAAATCTTAAATCTTAAATCTTAAATCTTAAATCTTAAATCTTAAATCTTAAATCTTAAATCTTATATCTTAAATCTTAAATCTTAAATCTTAAATCTTAAATCTTAAATCTTAAATCTTAAATCTTAAATCTTAAATCTTAAATCTTAAATCTTAAATCTTAAATCTTAAATCTTAAATCTTAAATCTTAAATCTTAAATCTTAAATCTTAAATCTTAAATCTTAAATCTTAAATCTTAAATCTTAAATCTTAAATCTTAAATCTTAAATCTTAAATCTTAAATCTTAAATCTTAAATCTTAAATCTTAAATCTTAAATCTTAAATCTTAAATCTTAAATCTTAAATCTTAAATCTTAAATCTTAAATCTTAAATCTTAAATCTTAAATCTTAAATCTTAAATCTTAAATCTTAAATCTTAAATCTTAAATCTTAAATCTTAAATCTTAAATCTTAAATCTTAAATCTTAAATCTTAAATCTTAAATCTTAAATCTTAAATCTTAAATCTTAAATCTTAAATCTTAAATCTTAAATCTTAAATCTTAAATCTTAAATCTTAAATCTTAAATCTTAAATCTTAAATCTTAAATCTTAAATCTTAAATCTTAAATCTTAAATCTTAAATCTTAAATCTTAAATCTTAAATCTTAAATCTTAAATCTTAAATCTTAAATCTTAAATCTTAAATCTTAAATCTTAAATCTTAAATCTTAAATCTTAAATCTTAAATCTTAAATATTAAATCTTAAATCTTAAATCTTAAATCTTAAATCTTAAATCTTAAATCTTAAATCTTAAATCTTAAATCTTAAATCTTAAATCTTAAATCTTAAATCTTAAATCTTAAATATTAAATCTTAAATCTTAAATCTTAAATCTTAAATCTTAAATCTTAAATCTTAAATCTTAAATCTTAAATCTTAAATCTTAAATCTTAAATCTTAAATCTTAAATCTTAAATCTTAAATCTTAAATCTTAAATCTTAAATCTTAAATCTTAAATCTTAAATCTTAAATCTTAAATCTTAAATCTTAAATCTTAAATCTTAAATCTTAAATCTTAAATCTTAAATCTTAAATCTTAAATCTTAAATCTTAAATCTTAAATCTTAAATCTTAAATCTTAAATCTTAAATCTTAAATCTTAAATCTTAAATCTTAAATCTTAAATCTTAAATCTTAAATCTTAAATCTTAAATCTTAAATCTTAAATCTTAAATCTTAAATCTTAAATCTTAAATCTTAAATCTTAAATCTTAAATCTTAAATCTTAAATCTTAAATCTTAAATCTTAAATCTTAAATCTTAAATCTTAAATCTTAAATCTTAAATCTTAAATCTTAAATCTTAAATCTTAAATCTTAAATCTTTAATCTTAAATCTTAATCTTAAATCTTAAATCTTAAATCTTAAATCTTAAATCTTAAATCTTAAATCTTAAATCTTAAATCTTAAATCTTAAATCTTAAATCTTAAATCTTAAATCTTAAATCTTAAATCTTAAATCTTAAATCTTAAATCTTAAATCTTAAATCTTAAATCTTAAATCTTAAATCTTAAATCTTAAATCTTAAATCTTAAATCTTAAATCTTAAATCTTAAATCTTAAATTTGCAAGTTTAAATCTTCAGATTTAAATTTGCAAGTTTAATTCTTCAAACTTGAATCTTAAATCTTCAAACTTGAATCTTAAATCTTCAAACTTGAATCTTAAATCTTCAAACTTGAATCTTAAATCTTCAAACTTAAATTTGCAAGTTTAAATCTTCACACTTTAATCTTAATTCTTCAAACTGAAATCTTCAAACTGAAATCTTCAAACTTAAATTTGCAAGTTTAAATCTTCAAACTTAAATTTGCAAGTTTAAATCTTCACACTTTAATCTTAATTCTTCAAACTGAAATCTTCAAACTGAAATCTTCAAACTTAAATTTGCAAGTTTAAATCTTCAAACTTGAATCTTAATTCTTCAAACTGAAATCTTCAAACTTAAATTTGCAAGTTTAAATTTTCAAACTTGAATCTTAAATCTTCAAACAGAAATCTTCAAACTTAAATCTTAAATAAAGTTTACCAACATTTTAATCAGCGCGTACAGCCTAGACGTAGTCTTAAAAGCTAACTACGAAAAACACTGATTGCAAAATGATGTTCGATTAGAACCAAAGTCCAACAAACGAAAAAAAAAATACAAGATTAGAAAACGTTGATTGGTTATTGGTAGGAGGAAGTGGAATGTTAAAGTTGCTACAATAGAATGGGGCCAGAAGAAGTGAGCCAAGTCAATGAGAAACGAACCAAATGTCAATGTCAAAATAGTTAGTTGTTGTAGTGGCGCCAACATAATCCATGTGGCGGATGGAATGAGTGAGCTAACTTCCGAAAATTATACAAAGTGTGTTCGTGAATGAGTGAGTTCGTCGGGTAATGCGAAAAGTTTTGGCAAGTTTTGCTCGAAGCCGTTGTCGGCTCAAATGCAGTTCCGTTTCTTTTCAATACGTTATTCGCAGCAAAGTTTTGTTGCGAGCTACGGCAACGAATAGAGGCTAACCTTGGTACAAGGACTTTATTGATTTTGGCATATTCGACAGCCGCACACACACACACACTTACACATTTGCACGCATACATCACTAACAAACAATCAGTTAACAATTGTGTTAACGCGTTTTCCATTTTATTGCAATAATGGTTTGACTTTTTGTTGCCTGTTTTCCGGCGTGTGAAGAAGGTATTATTTTAATGCCATGCCTCACACACGTACAGCAGCAACGCTTCATATATGTATAACCTGGACCATGTTCACTGCTAATGTGAATTTTATGTTACAAATGAGTTAATTTTATGATTTAATGTTTCACTTTTGCCCAAGTTTTGCTGTCGTATTATTTTTTTCCCCCTTCTGGGGTTGGCAAACATTATTGAATTCCTTTGGTTTTTGTGTTATTCTTTTAGTGGGTTTGTATTAAACTGTATATGAGTGTGTGTGTGCTTGTATAAAGTTGACGCTATTGTTGCTGAGGCAGTGTGGGGGGGAGTTGATGATGATGATGATGCTTTAACTGAGTTGAGTTGAGTTGAGTTGAGTTCAATTTCGTTACGCTCGCCTAAATTGTTTTTATTGAATTATTTATTTATTAAGTTGGCTGAAGTGAAAATTGCTGGCGGTTGCTGAGGTTGGAATTGTTTAAATTGCTAAAGCTTAAGTTAGGGCGGGGCGTTGGTTGGGTTTTGTGGGTTTTTGTTGTGGCTTCTTAAGTAGTTGTTGTTTGAGAGTAAAGAAAATTATACAGGCAAGCAGAAAAATGTCCTGTATAAACTTTTTTTTTTTTTTGCAAGAATATTGCTAATGTAAGATTATTTAAGAAATGGCTTGAATTTCTCTATTATTTCTCTATTGTTTATCAAATTGCTACAAATTAACAGTTATGAAAGCAAATTATTGTGACCTTGAAATAAGAATGATATCATCATCGTGTTGGTATTTTTTTGTTTTCTAATCCGCTAAATAGCTTAAGCGCTGGAAAAATTAAAGTAAGCTTTGGGCGGTGGGGATGGTAGTGGGGCTGAATTTATGAGGCTTCCTATGTTCACACACAAACACACATATACACACATGTATTTATTGATTGCAACACAGTTTAGATGTAAACAAACCAATTCAAAACATCCATGAAAATTAATGTACTGTTAAGAGAAATCTTTAAAATTTCGCAGTTTTTGTAATATTCAATTGTTATATTTAGCTTAACGAGAAACATTTAACAATATTTTTAAATCAAATCATATAAAATAAAATTTGAAGTTTAGCTTTAAAGTATAGACTGAAAAAAATCTATGTCTGTTTAAATAAATGATATTAAGATTCAACGTGTATAATTTGAACAAAATCTACTGGTTAGTGAAATAAGCTAGAACTTCAAAGGCCAAGACAAAATCAAGGAGAAGTAACCCCAAAACGTTTTTCAAAGTGCATAACAACTTCTATGAAACTAAAATTATTTGAAGTCAAAATGTTAGCCATGGACTAGACATATCGAATACAGGAGCGGACGAAACGAAAGGTGAAAATCTGATTATGACAATGAAGAGCTAAATATTAAGAATCTTCTTAGATTGCAGCGAAGTATGAAAGTTAATTTTGGAATTTGTAATATTCCGAAAACTCTATTATATATGCATTTAAATGTTGTTGAAAAATTAACACATACCAAGTCTTATTCCTGTAGCTCACAGTAAATGCATTTATTGTGCTTTCACTATGGGAGGTGGGCGTGTTCATGGACAAATTACTCCCAATTTTGGAACCCACCTTTGTTTTGGTATAAAATACATATATACCATATTTGATCTCTCTATGACAAACATAACCTTATTTATTGAGTTTTAAACTTTTTGGGTTGTATGGGAGGTGGGCGTGTCCGTGGGCGGATGATGTTCATTTTTCAAAACCCTCATTTTTTTGTCATAAAAAACATATGTGACCAATTTTATCTCTGTAGGTCAAACAGAGGCTTATTTATTGAGTTTTAAATTTTTGGGTTGTATCGGAGGTGGGCGTGTCCATCAACGGATGATACCCATTTTTCGAAAACATCTTTGTGTTGAAATAAAACATATACACAACAAATTTTATTGTTGTAGGATAATTACGAGCTTATTTATCCAGTTTTCAATTTTTGCGTTGTATGGGAGGTAGGTGTGTCCGTGAGCGGATGATGTTCATTTTTCAAAACCCTTATTGTTTTGTCATAAAAAACATATGTGCTCAATTTTATCATTGATGAATAAACAGAGGCTTATTTATTGTGTTTTAAATTTTTGGGTTGTATGGGAGGTGGGCGTGTACGTGAGCGGATAACACCCGCAAACATCTTTGTGTTGATACAAAACACATACATACCAAATTTTATTGTTGTGGGCTTATTATGAGCTGAGTTATGCAGTTTTAAATTTTTGCGCTATATGGGAGGTAGGCGTGTCCGTGGTCGGATTCCAAAAATATTCAATACTGCAGATTCTTGGATCTATGCGACTATGTGTACCGAGTTTCATGCAATTATCTCAACTCCTTCTTCTTATCCTGTGTTTACGGACAACACACAGACGGGCGGACATGGATAAGCTCGACTCACGAGCTGACTCTGATCAAGAATATATATACTTTTCTGTACCGGACTTTCTTCGTTCTATGCGTTACAAACGTTTGCACAAAGTTGATATACCGTGACCTTTCAGGTTTAGAGTATAAAAAGCCAAAACTTGGTCCGATAAGAAGCTAACTGCCAGCGACAAAAGGTGCATGATTAGAAAATTGAAAGCAAACCCTCAAATATCGGCTCCAAAAATCAACAACGACCTCAAAATGTATTTACAAAAAGACGTAAGTGATTCCACGATCAGAAGAGGACTTCGAAAAAATGATTTCCATGGCAGAATTGCACATAACAAGCCATACATCAATGAGCGAAATACATCGCGGCGCCTGGAATTGGGCTCGAGAGTACCAATCTAACCGCAGAACTTCTGGAATGATGTTATTTTCATAGACGAGTCAAAATATAACGTTTTTGCATCAGATGGCAAACAAACAGTGTGGAGAAAACCAAATAAAAAGATGAATGTATCTAATTTACGCCCGACTTTGAAGCATGGACGTGGGTCCGTGATGGTGTGGGGCTGCATATCGCCACACGGAGTCGGTAATTTGGTTTTCATCGAAGTCATTATGAAACAATACAGCTATATTAACATGCTCAGAGAAAATTTGATTCCAAGTGCAAAAAAAATGGTAATCCCTAGAACATTTAAGGCTTTATGACGACAACAATCCTAAACATAGCTCATTGAATGCAAGAACGTGGACACTGTATAACTGTCCAAAAGACATTAAAACGCCGGCCCAATCACCGGACATGAATGTCATCGAGCATCTATGGCATAATCTTGAAAAGCAAATACGAGTACATAAAATTTCTAATAAATTGGATATCAAGAAGGCTCTAGAAGAAGAATGGGGCAAAATAAGTGTCGAAACATTCAAAAACTTAGTCCAATTCCATGCCAAAAAGACTGAAATAAAAAAGGTGATAAAAAAGGTGGACCAACTAAGGACTAAATTATTTCATTTTATTATTTTTTAACCATTTTTTGAAATTACAAAATACTGTACACGGTTAAAAATCTTGGACTAAATTTTAAACTTTTTTGGATTACATATAAGACGCGACCAAAAAAAGATTTCTATTTAAACCGCAAAAAGTTTAAAATTTCTTAATCCAAAAAGGAATAATTGTTAAACCACAGAAAGTTTAAAATATAATAATCCAACAAGGATTAGATTTTAGTCCAAAAAAGTTTAAAATATTGTAATCCGGAAAGAAATAATATTAAATTCACAAAGGTTTAAACACTGTTTACTATAATAATGTCTATAATAATATTTTGCTTCAGATTTTAATAAACAATTTGTTTCATTTAATTAAAAATAAATTTCGGATGCTTTAACAACATTTATAATTATATTTAGCTTAAATTTCGTAGTGGTAGTAGTAGTTTTCAATCTTATACCTGAATTACAATGCGGCAGTGGCAGCGTCAGTGGCAGTGGCATTGATCAGCTGTTATTTTAGGAATACTGTTGTTCAATGATGAAACTTACATAGCAGCAGTGGCAGTAAGCAGTACTGATGAGGTAAGCCCTATTTATCAATTTACTGCCAACATGCAAATAATTAAATTACTAAGAAAAATTCCACATTCATTGCTTTTGATGCTGACGCTGCCACTGATAGATTGTAATTTGCAGGCAGTAAAATACGAAACAGCTGATCACTGCCAATGTCACTGCTGCATTGTAATTCAGCTTTTAAATAACATAAATACTTTTCCCTGAAAATACTACCTTAATGCAAATTTGTAGTCCAAAAATAGTCTTAAATTTAAACTTTTTCGGATTAAACAAAAATTAAACTAAAATATGGAATAAAAAATAGTACTTTTAGGATTAAAAATTCTTTTAAACCAAAGTTTGGATTAAAAACTAGTCCAAAATTTTTAACAGTGTACGGTTTTAAGTTACTGATGACTTTCTAAGTTATGTACATAAAAAGTATTTTTTGTTTTAAGTAAATGTTTTGAATATTTTGTTTTTCTATTAAAATTATAAGCTTATAAATTAAATAAAAACAAAACTGATTTTTATTTCTTTTTTTTTGTCTCTAAACTAGCTTTTCAGTAACAAGTTATCTTTTTTTTTCTAATGTATACGATTTTAAGTGACATTCACTGTATGGGCTCTATCAGTCCACGGACCAGAGGCTGGTCCAAAGCCTCCATTTAGGGGGGCGATCCAAAAAGTGTGACTTTGTAAAAGTTTGCAAAAACAACAAATTTTTCGGCAAAATGTAAACTGGTTTCTCCATTTATACAAAAATGGCGAGTTTCTTGAAAAATAAGTTTTTCAAATATTTCAAATAAAAATTCCGGCTAAACCAGTCTTCAGTGAATTCACACACTGAGGGAAATATGTGTTAAAATTTATTGAAATTGTGTTCATATCAAACGAATTTTTTTTTTGAAATAGAGCTGTTTTTGATCCACGCCTGTCACGCACACACCCACTTTCAAAACTTATATTTTATTTTGAAAAAGTAGGTTAGACTTTCGAAAGTGATTAAATAAATATGTCAAAAATTGCCTCCTCAATTTTTTTTAATATTTTATTTGTGCAAGTATGAAAAATATTTTACAAAAACATTAATTTGAAATAAATTTGTATCTTTAAAAATGTATGTTTATAGTCATACTTCTGTTAGCAAATTTTTTGAGGTTTAAGTAAGGAATAACAGTCATAACCAAGCCTAGAGAAATAGTGCTCGGGGAACTACAAAGTAAGAGATAAAGAAATTAGAAGAAAACATAAAAAAATTCGGAAGGGCTTCCAAAAATTTTTGACGTAGAATAATGTATGACAGTGCGGTTTGTATAGGGTACTTTTAACAGATTTTTTCAAGGCCATGAAACTTTTTTGGCGAATACTTTAGGGTATACCTACAGCCTTTAATACTTATCGTTCAAAGATAATATATATACTTAAATATCAGATATATCCTGCCCCAAATGAATATCTAATTTTGGATTTTGTCACTATTATATTAAAGTCAGAAAATAGTAAAATATAAGAAGAAAAATGCATGTGTTTATATAAGAAAATCAATCATCAGCTGCCTATGCTGTGCCTGCTGCTTTCTTTGTTTTTGTTTCGTTGTTTTTGCTTGGATTGTTTTTGTTTTTGTTTTATACGAACTGATTCGCAGGCTTTTTCATTGGGTTCTTGTATGTTCTACTTCTTTATTGGGTTCTTGTATGTATTACTAAGAAATGAGTGCTCTATTTTAACACCAGATGTTAATCAAAACCTCTTTTTACCTCAGTCAATGAAGTGAAACTGTTAAACCTAACGAAATGGATCTGTGATCCGGTTAGATTTAACTTTTATGAAACAACGAGTTGGATCATAAGTATTTCGTTTTATGCTTTTATCCAAGAGATGGCATTAAATTTTAATTTTTGTTTTTAATGCAAATTAATTTGGATCTCACTAGCAAGTGTAGCTCGCAAACTATACATCGGACAGAGAAGAAAGTGACACTAATGGAAAGTGCATTTGCTTCGCCTTCCTTTTAAACTCAGTCAATGACATTTTGCTTGTTTCTTTTTGCTTGCTCATTTTATCATGCTTTCTTTTAAAGTTTTCTTTGTTTTGGTCTCGATAAAAATTCCATCTTTGAATATTATTAATTTATTTGTTAATTTTCGAAAGATCAATAAAAACAACGTGCAAAATGGACAAAACAATCGGATCAAAGAGACAAAGTAGAATATGTTTCAACTTAAACGGAATTCTACGTCTACACTTATGATAATATCGAAACTGTTTCATGTTTTTTTTTTATAATTTTTAAGTGTTTAATTTGGTCATTTTTAATTTTTGGTCGATTTGGTTCCTTGTCGCTAAATAAACCAGATTACCGATTTCGGTTATATGAGAGGTGGAATTATTAGTCCGCCGATTTGTTTTTTTTTTCAAATCAACAAGTTTTTCTTTAAAAGAATCAGATGTGCACAATTGTTTTATTCTAGGATGCTTATTTGGGAAAATATTTCAGTTTACCGATTGCGGTTATATAAGAGACAGGCGAATTAGTTGACCGATATGGCTCTTTTTTAAACCAACTAGTTTTTTCTATACAAGAAATGTGTTCCAAATAATATAACTCTGGGATGCTTTCTTGGGCAAAATACCAGACTAACGATTTCGGTTATATGAGAGGTGGCCGATTTAATTACACTTTAGTGAGAACTCTTTTCTTATCAAAAAATATATTTAAACAAAATTTCATGAGTTGACGGTAACTCCTTCTATTTTTGGCCGCATTTTTTGTAGGACCGTTACACTCAGCATCGCTGTCTCTGTCTCATTCTTGTTTTGAGTCTCTAAAGATGCATAATTTTTCTGAAATTTGAGTGTCTCAAATATGACTCTCCTAAGAATTTGAAACCAATCATAATTGGAACTCTTAAAATACACACATTTCAGACACTCATAAGTGTCATATTCTGAACTCAATTAAGTGTGCCTTTTCAGAATGGAAAAATACGCTCATATTGCAGTCTTTACTGAGCTCATAATGTTCACTCAGATTTATTTCAAGCACACATAGTTCCGCTTTGGTTTACAGAAACTGCAGAACAAAGTAGCTGACAATATAACTTTTTGAATGTAAGCTGCTTTTGACACGTATTTGTTCTGAACCAAAACGGAAATATACGTGTTTTTCATAATGGTTTTATCAGTTCTTTTTACAAGTAAATCAAAACCTTTTTTATATTTTAATAACCGTGCCAAATGATTGCATAAATTAAAAACAATTTTTCTTTTTTTGAGATTCAAGCAATATAATTTGCATCGTTTATAAAATCCATTCTAACCATTTTCTCAGCATGCTTTATAGACATTTCAAACAAAAATGTCTGTGTTTTCTTAAATATTCCAAAAAAATACAACATAGTGTAATAATATACTAATAGAAACATATAAACGTGTCTTATATTGAAATATGCAGAATGATCATTGAATTAGTTTTAGTCTGGAAAACATTGAATTGAATTGTCTAGAATACTCATTTAGAAAACATGGCGACACCAAAGTAACTTCAAATGACAAATTGATGATGGTGGTGGTGGTGATAGGTAGGGCTTAAAGAAAAATAAGAAAAAACAAACTCATACAAACATACAACAAATAAAGGAAGAACAAATGTATAATAATAAAAATAAAAATAAAATAAAAGAACTTGATCCCCAACGAAATGGGTTTCTAAGTTCGTCACAAAATGGTAGATAGCATAAGACCAACACATGGATGTAGATAGACAGACAAATAGGCAGTAGAACGACAGAAAAGTTTCATACAGTACTGCATACATATGTATGAGTGTGTTTATGTCAAATTGACATACAAATGTCAAAATGACAAAATGACAGTTGGACAGCATAACAAAATAGCTAGAAAAGAATAGCAGAGAGAGAAGAAAAAGGAAGAATAAAACATGCATAACTGTAATGCCGGTACAATGGCCAAAATATTGATTCTGATGATGAGGCGGATGATAATGTTGATGATGACAGACACAAGCATAAGCAGAAAAAAAAAATCTAATGAAATTAAATAAAGAAATTTTATGATGGCTTAGCTGGGCATGTGATACAATGCCTGCTACTAAAGCTTAAGGAATGTCTGGCAACAGAAGACGCCGCAAATTAGGCAACAAAACGTATTCATAAGCAACAAAACAAAAAAAAAAATAAAAATAAAAGGAAAAAAAAGTTGTTATATAAAAAGGAATTCTTGTATACTTTTTATTACCAACACAAACATGTTTTTTAATGCTTTGAAGGGATTGAAAATTCTTGTAGCTTTCTTTATATGTTTTGTTTCTTGTTGTTGTTACTGTTTTTATTATTTTATGGCTTTCGAGTTGGAGTGTGAGTGTCAGTGTTTGTATATATGTGTGTGTGTGTGTCTCTTTGAATTTTGCTTGTTGTTGGCTTTGTTATCTGTTCTATAAAGTAAAATCGTAAATCGTAAAATTTTATGATAAATGAACTTAAGGTATGTGTGCAAAATGTAGAAGAAAAATTCAACAAAACAACAAAAACATTGAAAACATAAAAAGTCATAATGTAAAAATATTGCTTATTTTGACTCTTAAGCCAAAATACTTTAAAGACTTGAGTTGCGCGCGGTTTTACCCTTAAAAGTTGTTATGTCAAATTATATATGTATGCTGCCGCTATGTATGTAGGCATGTGTATGTCATATTTTTTTCTTGACATATCACAGCTGAATATCATAAAAGTGCACTTAAAAGGCAACATTTATTGTTTGTTTGTCATTTTTTATATTAATTTTAAGTACTGAAACAGTGGATATTTTTGAATCTGAAAAAAATGTCAAGGTTTTTTGAGCACCGACTCTACACAAAAATGAGTAACAAAATTTTAATAAAAGCATTTATTTAAGATGGAGGACTATTGAGCAAGCAGCTGAGCAAGTTTAACAGTCATCGAGTAATATTTACTTTAGATTTTAATAGAATTAAAATATAACCAATTTTTAACTCGCCCATATAAGCTTGAAAAAAAAGTTTTTTGGATTCCAAAAAACTTGCATTCAATTAAAAGCTAGCATCATTTACAAGAACTACGCACAGTTTTGAAGCAGATTTGTTGACATAACGGCACAGCAGAGACAAAAATTATATAAATAAGGAAAGAATTTATGATTTGCTTTAATTTGTGCTAAAAAGTTGTATGTCTAATTTTATTAAAAGCATAAATTACTTTTTATATATTAATTAACAATTTGTGTGCACGGTGCTGCCCGGGCAATAGCTGCAAAAATTTATTTTCGCCATTTTTTCTCACTTTCGCAGCTGAGCTTATTTGAAAATTTAAGCCTAGCGATTTTTTCGCTTAAAATTTCAATTAATTTGCTCCACTGTCAACATTTTGCTGGGATTAAGGTATCCTCTTGTGATGTTTAGGGTAAGGTAAGCATGACAAATTTTTATTTTCATTACCTACGTGCGCAGTTATGCAATTTTTTTTTTCTCTGACGTTGTTTCTTTTTTGGTTTTTTTTTTTTTTTTTTTTTTTGTTGCTCATATTTTTTTACAATCACTCTTCATAAATTTTTGCTATCTCTCTCACGCGCTCAAATATGCACACACACACAAATACAAATTCACATAAACATTTGCCGCCTCTTTGTTGCCATTTGAACATTTCAGTTTTATGACTGCCTCAGGTGAGCCTAACATAAAACCTAAAAATGAAAGCCATATAGAACAACACGCAAAAGAAAAAAAAAACCAAAAAAGAAAAGAAAAAAAAAAGCAAAACATCAAAAACAGTGGAACAGCATAAAAAGCGGAAACGGAAGTGACACCGCACGCTGCCTGCTTTTATGCAGAGCAAACAAGAACAAAAAAAAAACAAAAAAACAACAATAGCAACAACACACTAGCATAGAACGAAACAAACAAAATTTTGTAATTTTGAAGGACGCTCACGAATTTCACATAAAATGAACAAAAACTGAAAAAAAATAGAAGCAACATTTTGACAATCCGCTACATGAGCAAGCAGTTCATATTCATGAATAATTTTTGATGTATGCCATGGTTGTGTTTTTTGTCGTTGTTGTTGTTGTTTTTTGTTGATTTTGCAATGTCAACGTATATCACTTGTGCGACATAAATTGCCGGCACTTTGCTTGATGGCCGCCTAAGAGTAGGCTTCATATTTTTCTATATATATACATATATGTGTGTGTGTGTGTGTGTCCTTGAATATATTGAATTTATTTTTTGTTTTTTGTTTCTATTTAGATGACTAATTTGGAAGCTATAGAATTTGAGCGCTACTTTTTTAATATTTGAAGAGCTCAGTGGCTTTGTGCCTAAAAGTAGACTACACACAATGCAAGATTTGACATTTAACTGCTGTGCGACGACTTGAAAAGATTTTGTTTCTATTTGAACAATTTTTGACGTTAGAGAAATCATTTCATATGCGAGTTAATAAAGAGTGAATTCCTTTTCAATTTAGAACTCACTTTTTAAGCGTACTTTTTTGAGAAATGTCATAAAAATACATATAAATTCTGCGAATACGTGCAACAACTGAATAAAAATAAATTTAGAAACGATAAAATGCTTAAAATGCAATTTAATTAAATTTTATAAAAAAACAACCTTAGGTAGGATGAACAATTTTTAAAGTGCCTAAAAGTACTTTATGGTCTTAAATGATACTCTTGAGCAGATTTTCAATATGTAGATTTCAGATTTTCAATGTTTAAAAGTTCATGTTTCACAAAGCTTTCCTAGTGCAACATAAACTCAAGTTTGAAACATTTAAAAATATACAACAAATTACCCCAACCCCCATATTTTAGCCCATTTTATAGATATACCTTTGTTGAAAAAAATATATGTGTGTTTTTATAGTTTTTGCTATTTTGGCTGCACAAGTAAAAGAGCTAAAAACATGCTTTAATAAGTAAAATATGACATTTTTTATAAAATTTATCACATAAATACAGGAAATCCAGTAACTAACAGTTACTTTTAGTCGTTTTTTATGTATTTTTAATACTAATTTTAGTCATTTGCGCCGTAGAAAATTGTTCGTACAGAAAATTTTAAGGATTTGTTTGAGATTTCTATATATAAAATCACGCTATGAAATAAATTTTGAAGTAAATAATATGAATGGAGAACTAATGCCAAATAACATGTGCCAGTTTGGTAGCAGTCGAAGAAGGTTTTCTTACAAAACCGGCCAAATAACAATTTCTCCATTTTTAACCACTCCATAGAAGCATGAAAAATTTTTATTTTCCGATTTGAAAAAAAATGAAAATATTGAACAGCTTGTATGCTTTCTAAGAACTACGCACAGTTTTGGTTGAGTTTAAGAGTTACTTGGAAACTGTATGGTCAAAAATTAGGAAAATATGAGAGAATTTGCTGTTTTGCCTAGACTTATGAAAACCAAAGAGCTTTCGAGCAGTTTTACAGCAACAAAAATATTTAAAAAAGCACAAAAAAATATTTTTGTGTCTTTGGCATAACCAGTGCGCATATTATTCCGCCCCTTAAGAAACCTTTCTTCAGGCAGCAAAAAATTTGCAGCTTAAATTTTTATTTCTGCAGCACACATATGTATATAAAAATAATATATTTTTAAGCTTCTCGTATGGTTTTGCGTCTTCATTTTAGTATTTTCATATATATGCATTGACATAAAATGTTTTTATTCTCTTTCAGCGTTGCCCAAAATAATGCCGCAAACATGAAAGTGTTGCTGCTGTGCTTTGCGGCATCAAATTTTCAACGTTAATATATGTTTAAAGCCTGCTTTTACATTAATTCTTTCCGCTCAAACACAGCGGCAACACCATGCCAATTAGTCATTATAAATGCGCCTAAAAGTATGCTACTTACTACCTTAGCTTCAAATACATAGCACAAAAAAGTGCTTCTCAAAAAACAAACAAACATTTCGCATTAAAAACTCACCGCAAATCGTATGCGTTGTTGTTTTGACGTTATGCGTTTTTGTTTGAGTAAAATTAGCAAAAGCTATTATTTTAAATGTTGGCATTCTTAATTTATGTCATTTAACTGAACATACATATATAACAGCACATTACATATTATAACGTTAAAATCAGGATATGTCATAAAGGCACGTAAAACACGCTAACAAATAAATTATGATATCCAACGCGAGCGTTATACAATACACACACTCAAACACATGAATTTACTTATACATATGGCATTAGACACTTACCTGGCATGTTGGGGACCCACGTTGCCCATGTCATGCGCTGTACTGGCGGTGATTTGAAAATCGGCGATGGCACCGGATTCCATGCCAAGCGGTTGCTTGCAGGTAGCTACAAGTGATAAAAAAAAAAAACAATGAAAACAAGGTTATTTTAAGGACATATATGAACAAAAATAAAAAAAATATATAAAAATAAAAATAATAAATAAAACAATAAGCATATTTTTGACAGCTGTCATTTATGCATATTTTATTAATTCTTGCAAAAACCCAACTTGAACCTTTCAAGTGAGAGATGTTATGAATTTTTTTGTTTGTGCCATCAACCCGTTGTTGGATTTTTTTATTTAATACAAGACAATTTCGTTTTTTTGTAGATGAATGAAATATATTTTTTGTTAAACATAAGAAGAAACAGGCTTTCAATATATTCAAAGTGAGTTAACAACAGACCCTTGCCTACGACATTTAACAAAGCCCATAAAAAATGCAGAGGGGCAACTTACTTTTTATAAAAGACACTTAACATTAACATTATAACGTGTCTATTCTTGACGTCAAACATCAACATTTTGAATCTTTATTTGCTATCTTAAAAAGTTCAACTTTCTTTTCAAAATCCGGAGGGAAAATACTCATAATAGGGCTGAATGACACCATTTTCACTAAATAACCACTGTTTTTCATTGTAATGCTTAAGATAACAAGACCTTCGTAGTAACTCCTGCATATAATCAAATTCGGTGAACCTTCATCAAATATAGAAATTATTGTAAAGAGTGTCTAAAAATGGTTTTGTGTTTCTGTTCATAAGCTGAGTGTACTCATACATATATCAATTGGTGTTTAAAGAAATGCCGTTTTCATGCAACTTTACATTAGTGTGTCTTAAATAAAAATAATTTTTATTCTAAGACAATTTTTGCAAGCTCATGGAGTAAAGTTTTTTTGAGATTTTTTTTCAAATTTTTTGAAAAATTTTAGAGGTCGCGCTAATTGGATTTTTACTAAAAATCAGGTTTTTCATAGAATTTTCAGATTCCAAAATAAGTTGGTCAAAAACAGACATTATTTAATTGTAAGTTTTTGTGGTTTTTTTTCGGAAAACAAATTTCCATATTTAATTTCACTGTGCATAAATCAGAAGTTTCGGCAATTTTTTGGTCATTTGGGTGGCACATATTTAATTTTATGGTGAAATTTCCTTAAATTTTTTAAAAATCGCTTCATAACTTAAAAAATTATATAAAAATTAAAAATGGCAATGATGCAGTTAGAAAAAATGGAACATTTCTTTTCAATTTGAAATAAATAAATTTTAATTTTACTCTTGTCGTTGCAAAGTTGCAAACTTTAAATAATTGCAAGTGTTGGTTGAATCCTTAAATCGTTGGTTGGTAAATTGATTGCAAAATGTTATTAATATAAAGCAAGGAATATTTTAACACTGCTAATCAGTTTTTTTTTTATATTGAATGAACCCGTCGTATTGTACACATGATGTATGAATTTTGTTCTCTAAATGCATGAAGTAGTTCACGCTTCCATGGTATAAATACATGGGCTTCATGCAGTCTTAACTCTAATCTTATGAACTATTCGTGCTGTCCTTGCATTTACACATGGATTATATGAATTTCGGTCATTAAACTGATAAAGTAGTTCACGTTTCCAATGTGTAAGTACATGAGTTTCATGCTTGTTTATCACTTATCTTATGAACTGTACTTGTTCCTCTCATATTTGTACATGCATTTTATGAATTTAATTCAGAAAAATTACGAAGGATTCATATTCCCCATGTAATTTTTCATGACATTCAAGAAATTTTGTATTGGAACATGTATCTAATACACACAATTTATGAACTTTCAACACTAGGCTAATGAAAAAGTCATGTTCTCGTGTTTTTTATACCCTAAACCTGAAAGGTCAGGGTATATTAACTTTGTGCAAACGTTTGTAACGCATAGAACGAAGCGAGTCCGGTATAGAAAAGTATATATATTCTTGATCAGCGTCACCACTTGAGTCGAGCTATCCATGTCCGTCCGTCCGTCCGTCCGTCCGTCTGTGTGTTGTCCGTAAACACAGGATAAGAAGAAGGAGTTGAGATAATTGAATGAAACTTGGTACACATAGTCACATGGACCCAAGGGTCTGCACTATTGAATATTTTTGGAATCCGCCCACGGACACGCCTACCTCCCATACAACGCAAAAATTTAAAACTGCATAGCTCAGCTCATAAAAAGCCTACAACAATAAAATTTGGTATGTATGTGTTTTATATTAACACAAAGACGTTTTTGACGTTAACACAAAATTGACGTTATCCGCTAACGGACACGCCCACCTCCCATACAACCCAAAAATTGAAAACGCAATAAATAAGCCTCTGTCTAACCCACAGAGCTAAAATTTGGCACATATGTTTATACCCTAAACCTGAAAGGTCAGGGTATATTAAGTTTGTGCAAACGTTTGTAACGCATAGAACGAAGCGAGTCCGGTATAGAAAAGTATATATATTCTTGATCAGCGTCACCACGTGAGTCGAGCTATCTATGTCCGTCCGTCCGTCCGTCCGTCCGTCCGTCCGTCTGTGTGTTGTCCGTATACACAGGATAAGAAGAAGGAGTTGAGATAATTGGATGAAACTTGGTACACATGGTCACATGTACCCAAGGATCTGCACTATTGAATATTTTTGGAATCCGCCCACGGACACGCCTACCTCCCATACAACGCAAAAATTTAAAACTGCATAACTCAGCTCATAATAAGTCTACAACAACAAAATTTAGTCTACATACAAAATAAGTCTACAACAAATGGACGTCATCCGATCACGGACACGCCTACCTCCCATACAACCCAAAAATTGAAATCGCAATAAATAAGCATGTGTTTAACCTACAGAGCTAAAATTTGGCACGTATGTTTTTTATGACAAGACAAAGATGGTTTGGAAAAATGGACTTCATCCGCCCACGGACACGCCCATTTACAATTAATTTTTTTTTTTTTTTGAAAAGTGGGTTTAGGGTATTTCATAGTCGGCCTAGACCGACTTTAGACTTTCTTTACTTGTTTTTATATCAAAACAAAGTTGGTTTTGAAAAATGGACATCATCCGCCTACGGACACGCCTACCTCCGATACTAAATAAAACATGAAATGTGTAAATTTTCCAACAAAATTTTAATGCATATAGAATATGGGCTTCAGCCGGCCACGGATACGCCCATTTCCAATACTTTTGTTGTGTTTTGGAAAAGCAGATTTAGGGTATTTCATAGTCGCGTTAGACCGACTTTAGACTTTCTTTACATATTTGTTTTGTACCTGTTCATTGAGGTGGGTCACAAAAAAATAGTTTTCCGGGTGCGCCTCTCATTTGAAAGCTTATGTTGAGAGGGTTTCAGTGCCATAAAAAATTTGTTTTTAGATAGACCCAAAACCTGTCCAAAATGGAAATTTGTTGTATAACTTCATCAGTTTTCAATCGATTGTTAAAACAGTATGTCATTGGATAGATCTCAAATAGGACAACAATTCTAATAACTAATAATATTTAACGTTCTAATATTTTTTTTACTTCTGATTCAATCTCTGACCATACAATTAAATTTTTCGTCATATTTCCCCAATAACCCCCAAAACTAAACAATTTATAAAGTAAGAGTTCATAAAAAAATAATTAAATCAATACACAAAGTTTTAAATTTCAGTCGTTGAAAAAAAGTTAGAGCGAATTAAATTTTTTGGTGATATTTAGTACAGAGATAGGCACACTTATTACAAATTACAGTCGATTAAGTGGGCGTTATTTGACAAAGGGGTGTGGCAATATTAGAAAAACACTGTATCTTGAATACTATTGAAACTAGGATACTGGAATTAAGTACAGAGGTAGGCACAATTATTACAAATTACTACTGAGGAATTGGGGGCGTTATTCGGGTGTGGCAGTGTTTGAAAAACTATATAATATTGACACAAGGGTAATACAATTCATTGCAAGAACGGGTAGAATTATTGAAAACACTTGGCCCAAAAAGTGGGCGAAATTCAACAAAGAGGCGTGTTACTATTAGAAAAATAGTATCTCAGTCAATATTGACACTGGTGTACTGAAAACAATACAAGAGTAGGTGAAATTACACCAAAATATGATCAAGAAAGTAGGCTAGATTAAAAAAAGAGGCGTGTCACTATTATAAAAACACTGCATCTCAGTTAATATTGAAACTAGGGTACTTATAATTGCTAGGTGGGTAGGTAGAATCACTAAAAAAGTGGGAGGAATAGGGTGTGGTACTTTAGCCCTTTCTTCCCGGAGGTAAAACGCTATATTTTGTATGCAACCACTAGAAATATAGAGCAAAAGTATTAAATGTGTGGTTTCACTGTAAAATCACTAGGAATCAAAGGGTTAGAAACTATTCTATATCATTCTATAAAGTATGATCAATAAAGTAAGTGGGATCTGAAAAAGGGCGTGGAACTTTAGAAAAAATTGTAAAGATGCAGAAATTGAAAAAACCAGCAAACCAGAAATAAATAAAAATTTTTAAAAACAAAACTTTTAAAAACAAAGTTTCATATTTGAAATTTTTCTCAAGCATAATTTAACATTGAATGAATTTCTGCAAATATATTAAAAAAATCCAAAAGAGTACAGAATAAGAAACAAGAGACAAGCATTTTCTAAATTATTACCATAACTAATTGTGTTTAATTAATTTAAACACTTTTTTTTTAAATAAATAATTTTCGCTATAAAGAAAGAATTAAAAACTTTTTAAAAAAATAAAAAGACCTACTTCAAAATCACTACAAAGTAAACACTAATTTTAAATTACTTTTCCTATTAATTTCTTTAACAAATTTGATCATTTATTTATAAACATTATTATATTGGAAATCTTATTATATTAATTGTTCTAAATTTGTTGTATCTTATCATAAATATATTATTTTTTTAAAATAATAAAAGCTTCGACGTCGAAGCTAATTTCATCAGATTTGTATATTAGCTTAGCAGGATAGCAGGATATTCACAAATAAAAAAGTTTTAAATAGGGTAGGAATGGTAAAAATATCATGATTTTGTGTCTTTAATTAGCACCGACTACAAAGCTTTTATTATAATACAAAAATAATATATTTATGGTAGAAAAAAACAACAAATTAAGAATAATTAATATCATAAGATTTTCAATATAAATTATCAAATTTGACGAAGAAATTAATACGAAAAATAATTTTTTACTTTGTAGTGATTTTGAAGTAGGTTTTCTTGTTTTGTTAAAAAGTTTTTATTTAACTTTAACCTTCGGTTCATGTTCGTGTGGCTTCGTTTGTCATTGAATGCCCTTCGTCAGTCTTTGATTTTGTTTTTTCGTGACTATTAACCAGTGCTGCCAGGTGTCAGCAAAAATAAATCCCCATTTTTGCATACACAAAAAAAAATTTTCCCCGTTTTTTACTTTGAGTTTCCCCGTTTTTTTCCCCCGTTTTTAAATTTAGAAAAAGTATGATTTTAATGTAATAAAAATGAAATTATTTCATTTAATAATAACAAAAATAAATACATAGATCAAATACGTACGTATCCATAAAAACATACAATAATTATAAGCGATATATTATCTATATTCAGGATGGAACCTTAAGAGTCAGAGATACACCTAACAATCATTGCAAAAATTGTTTAAATTTATTTTAAATTTAACCTTACACTCGTGAATGATAATTTCAACATATTTTCGTGAATCTGGTACCTTATGATCGATCGTAATTTATATGTAAATCGTAATTTTTCATCAAATCTAATAAGCAAACGTATTGTTTTTCGTGAAATAAGGATTTAATTGGTGTTTTTTTTTTATTTTTATTGTAAAGGTTTTTTTATTTTTTTTTGTCATTCTTATGTTTGTTACAAATATTTAAATGAAAAAAGTTTTTAAAAAATCAAATTTAAAGATTTATAATGGACATAAAATGTTTTTGGCGTTTCAATGCGTTCGATGTTGATGGTCCTGGTTCCATTTCATCATCATCGTCCTCTTCTTCTTCATCACTTTCATCGACTGTATCAGGGTCTTTGTATTTTCTCACGTAACATGATTCGAATGAACGAATATAATGTTATGGACATGTTGGCTTCAAGCAGTTATCACACGAGCCAGATGTTTTGTTGTCTTTAGACTGAGTACCCTTATAGTGGTCGCTGTATTTTGATGGAATGTACTGCCAAAAGCTACATCTGGATGGCACATACACCAGTGTCAAATTTTTCAAAAATTGGGGCCAAAGATGATCGATCGGGGCTAGTTTCTTCTCACATAAGCGGCCCATTCGCGCTCGTGTGTCGTCAGATCGCAAAAAACGTGTAAGTTGCTCGAACCGAAACAAGCACGGTTCGGTAAAATGGCCTGTTGGTCTTATGGAATAGCTCTATAGCATAGACATTATTCGCCTTTTCGGAACCAGCGTGTAATAAAATTGCAACGTATGCATAAATTTGGTCGGTATCTGTGTTCTTCCAATGTCTCATTTTTAGTGGGCAATTTCTGTTTGTTTCATATGCTCTCTTTGCTTTTCGTATTACTTTGATCACAATCAATTCAATGAAAGCGGGTGGTAAAATTCGAATAAACCCATCCTTTTTTTTATCGAAATTTTCTATCGAACAAAACTGATAACTGTTCAACATGAACATGAATTGCGCCGAAAACATGATTGAACATGATGGTGAAGTACTATATTTAGAGATAACTAAGAGAAAATAGACTAAACTAAGGAGAAAAGAGTTGGGTCGATCTGACGTTGGGTCGATTCACGTATAGAGAACATGTGTGTTTGACCTGAATATATCTCACATGTATTGAATATGTGTAATATATCAAGTCTCAATGCAAAGCTTAAAGCCCAATGTCCAACACTCATGCCACAATATCGTTAAATTTGTTATTTTGAAATGTGTGTAATTGACTGTGAAATTTGTGTTGGGTCGATTTGACCCAATTCACGAGTCTAAGGTTAAGCATTATTATTATGAAGACTTTAACATTCAGTAGGTATTTATTTGAATTTCAAAACATTTTTGAAATTTCATCAAAAATTTAGCGTGGAGAGTTCCGGATAGAGAGCTATTATCAAGAGAGTTCTTTATTTTTGTTTTGTTTAAGCCCTGCAGAAAAATGGACCAGATTTAGAATAGTTCTGAACTAGTTCCAAAAAGGGATAGTACTGGTCCCACTACAATGAACGAACTGATGATTTTTACGGGTTGATGTCATAGGAAAAGACAATTGTCCCTATAAACATTCCTTTTTCCCTATATCTGAACTAGTTCCATTGTCAATGGTTTTAAACTGGTCTATTTTAATACAGTCCAGAAGTGGTCATTTGTAAGCCTTATTATCAGTCATATTTGGAAGGCGGGTTCGTACAGTATAACTTATTTAATTATTGTATAGTAGGCTGGGCCGGTTTTTAAACCGATGTTGCCTGGGCGATTTTCGGTACGGGCATGAAAAGTTATTAAACAAAAACAACAAAAAAAGGGGGATGGGGTATACTTTCCCCATAGCAACCTCAATTTTGTGAATTTTTTCTATAGGAATTTTTTTAAAACTTTTATTTTTTTAAAACATGCACAGCTAGGGCAAAACTAACGCCAGATATGAAATCCTCACACCCGATTAAACCAAAAACTGGCCTAACATGCATACGTTGTCATACAAAAACAAGTAAAGAAAGTCTAAAGTCGGTCTAGGCCGACTATGAAATACCCTAAACCCACTTTTCAAAAACAAAAAAATTTGTATTGTAAATGGGCGTGTCCGTGGGCTAATGAAGCCTATATTTTATGTGCATTTAAATGTTGATGAAAAATGTACACATACCAAGTTTTATTCCTGTAGCTCACAGTTAATGCCTTTATTGTGCTTTCGCTATGGGAGGTAGGCGAGTTTTTGGACGGATTACTCCCAATTTTTGAACACACCTTTGTTTTGTTATAAGATACATACATACCAAATTTAATTTCTCTATGATAAACATAACCTTATTTATTGAGTTTTCAACTTTTTGGGTTGTATGGAAGGTAGGCGTGTCCGTAGGCGGATGACGTCCATTTTTCAAAACCATCTTTGTCTTGTCATAAAAAACATACGTGCCAAATTTTAGCTCCTTAGGTTGAACACAGGCTTATTTATTGCGTTTTCAATTTTTGGGTTGTATGGGAGGTGGGCGTGTCAGTGAGCGGATGACGTCCATTTTTCAAAACCATCTTTGTGTTGGTATAAAACACATACATATAAAATTTTATTGTTGTAGGTTAACTATGAGCTGAATTATGCAGTTTTCAATTTTCGCGTTGTATGGGAGGTGGGCGTGTCAGTGAGCGGATGATGTCCATTTTTCAAAACCATCTTTGGTTTGTTATAAATATTATACCTGCCACATTTTATCTCTGTAGGTTAAAGAGAGACTTATTTATTGCGTTTTCAATTTTTGGGTTGTATGGGAGGTGGGCGTGTCCGTAGGCGGACGACACCCATTTTTCAAAAACATCTTTGTGTTGATATCAAACACATACACACCAAATTTGATTGTTTTAGGTTAATTATGAGCTGAGTTATGCAGTTTTACATTTTTGCATTGTATGGGAGGTAGGCGTGTCCGTGGGCGGATTCCAAAAATATTCAATAGTGCAGATCCTTGGGTTCATGTGACTATGTGTACCAAGTTTCATCCAATTATCTCAACTCCTTCTTCTTATCCTGTGTATACGGACAACACACAGACGGACGGACACACGGACGGACATGGATAGCTCGACTCACGTGGTGACGCTGATCAAGAATATATATACTTTTCTATACCGGACTTGCTTCGTTCTATGCGTTACAAACGTTTGCACAAAGTTAATATACCCTGACCTTTCAGGTTTAGGGTATAAAAAAATTTACCGTAACAAATTCTTAAAGAAAAAAATTTACTAAATTTAAAGTATATTCTTATCGTTGATGCGTATGTTATTGTGACCATCACGGCTGAACCACTGCAGCTATCCACCTTTTTTTTTGTTTAATTTTTTTTTCGTCGAGAGAGGTCTGTACTTCTCAATTACCTATTGAGTGCAAAATAATATCTGTTGGCAAGAGTTATGCTTCATTTATTCTCAATGCTGATTTCGTTGCGAAGTTTATGCTGGATCCTTAATAACCTGGAGAATGCTGAACTGACTTCAAGCGTCTTATGGCCAATGATGAATTGATGTTATGCCATTATTTCTCAGATCAGCAGTCCGAATGATCTTCTCCATCTAGGGTTACCAGGATTAATGATGTGAAATCAGTACATTTTCGATTTGATTTTATTTTCATAAATGAAAAAGAAATATTTGATTTTATTTTCATATATGAAAAAGAAATAGAACTCTTTTCACAGGCTCGATGGATTTATTATGATTTTCGATGAATTATACACACAAATTTCAACAATTTATTTCAACCAATTCATTTTCTAAAAAACCATTAGGCGCAAAAGAGCAAACTGCTTTATTGCGAAAGCTTATTTTATTTATGTAAGTTCTTATTTGCTAAACCTTTCAATTCAAGTATTTCAACACTTCAAGATTGCTTAAATATTTTCTCAATTGTTTTATTGCAACAGCTTCAAAATAATATCTATTATACTGACCTATCATAATACTCGTATGTAGCACAATTTTCTCAATAATTTCTATGAGAAAAATTGAAAAAGTGCTGCAAACACATTTTTTTGAAGCACATTTCATTCAAAATCATTACCTTTCATTTCGACAGACCCAGCATGAGTTGATGGTTTTGTTTTTTTTTTTTTGTTTTTTTTTTTCTTATAGTATTATCGCTACGCATATCAATCTGCTTGCATTGAAAGATTTTGGCTTAATTATCATTTCAACAACAATCTGTGCAAGGGTTGCCAATGTGATTAAGTGGCAAGCATTAAAAGTATTTTGTTGTTGAGAGATGAAAAACCCAGCTGAAACAGAAAATAAAATGAAAATTTCAGCATTTTAAAGCAAAAACTAAAAGAGAAAGACAGAGAGAGAGAGAGAGAGAAAAAACAAAAGGCAACAACTATGTGAAAGGGTCATAAATTCATGTTGTTGTCCATTTTTTTGTAATTCCGGTATTGTTGTTGTACTAGCAGACACTGTAGCATAAACAAGAAAATGTAATGATTGCCAAGTGAATAATTAGACGCAATCAGTCAGTGTTTAAGCGCCATAAGTTGTTGAGAATGAAACAAAAAAAAAATGAACGAAAATATAGAGAAAAGCAGCAAAAAAACAAAAAATTAAAGAGTCTACCGCCCTCACTACGCCATGCCAACTTTTCGGACAATAACAGGCTAGTCTGCGTAGCACCCACCACTTGTCTTCTTGCAAATGCCAAGAAATATGGAATGTTGTTGGTTTTGTATTTGTTTTTGTAGCCATTGTTGCTGGTCGCTCAAAAAGAATGCGTTGTTTTTGGTTTTGAGGCTAAGTATTGTAGTTTTTCTTTCATTTTGTTTTGCTGCTTTTCTCAAGGAGCTAAAGTATGGTGGGCTTAATGATGGGGGAGGGGGGAGGAGGGGGGCTTTGCATGTCTAGCTGAGTAAACTCATTTGGAAAACGCTATTTCTTAATTATCAACAGACAGCGCCATGCTGCATATAAAAGCCCTGGCTAAAGGGTTGCTAGAAAAGACAGACGTTAAAACTTACTAAATGGCTTGTAATCACTCACTTTATTCTTACTATTGTTGTTGTTGCTGTTGTTTTTGTTTTTGTTTTTGCTGTTACTATAGTTATTTCCTGCCACAGTTGTTTTGCTGTTGTTTTGCGTTATAATTGAATATTTTCGTTATTTTCATACAAGTTGTGCTTGTTTCCACTTTTTCGAAAATGACAAATTAGTGTACATAAATTATTGCAGAAATTGATTGAAATCGATTTTGAATTTTAAATGAAGTGCCAACGTAATAAAGCTGTTGTAGGCAAATATAATAGAGCTGCAATTACATGCAAAACATCTGCTAGCTGTTAAAGCTTTTTAATATGCTTGTTTAAATTAATAGTGTAGTATTTATAACGGCATGGCACAAGAAATTAAATTGAGATTTTAGGCGATATTAAAATTAATTTGATTCGATAACAACTTTAATTATATTGCTCTATATATGTATATTTGGCTAACAGCTTATAATATGAGTTTAAGCTTCAAGCGCGATATAATTCCCATAACGTTTATCATACTGAACAGTGAGAACATAATTTTGTTTTTGCACATTTTTAACGCCCGAATAAGTGGCGTTTTAAATTCTTTACCACGCTTCACTTGTTTTGTTATAAAAAAAAAATATACCAACAAATTCTAAAAAGCAACCAAACGTTAAATTGTTGAACACAAAAAAATTGCTTATCGTTGGCAACTCTAATCCAACATATAGCATAACAATGCAACAACCCTTTTACTTATGTTGCTGTTGTTACTCTCTCTCTCTCTCTTTTTTTATGCTCGCTGTTTTATTATGCTTTATGTTCGCTGATGGATGGCACCGAATGCAAATCCGTATAAAAATTGAATTTTATTACGTTTCACTCCAATTATTTTATTGATTGTTGTCGATATGGATTGACTAAATTTGAATTTTTCAAATACTTTTTGAATGGTTATTTCTTAATGCTTCATTGGAAATGTGCTAATTGTAGCACATCGATGCAATGGTTGAACGCTGTGCAGCGCATTGTTAAGCAATTCTATAGCAAAAGTTTTACATACATTTTACCCTCATTATTATATTAAAAAAAAAAAAAATAAGCAAGTCAACAAACGCGAAAATATACTAATATTTGAAGGAAGGACAAGTGCATTTGTTCGGTATTTAAAAATAAAATTTTTTCAATTTTGCTTAATAAAATACAACTTTTCCAAGGACATCTACAAATGCTTTTTTATGAATTTTTAGCCACATATTACTTAAACCTTCTATTCAAAATTTAAAATTTTGTCGGGTCTTAAATAATTTTTACTCCAATCAAATTAACGGAAAATTTGTAATTTATTTTTTTAAATCATTTGATTTTTTTTGTTCTCCAATCGATCAACATAATTATTTTTTGATTGGTTTTGGACGGAAATAAGAACGATTTGTTGATTTATAATTATTTCTCTCAGCTATAAACATAATTTTTTGATTTTTATTTTCTTGTTCACATACATACATAAATCACTTTAGAATTTTTATATTTTTTTTTTGCTCTAAAATAAAAATGGACTATATAAAAATGATTTTTATATCTGATATTAATATAAAAATCAAGTAATGATTTTAAGATTTTTTTTTTTGTAAAGATTTTAAAAAAAGTTTTTATTTTAAGCAAAAAATTAAAATCTTTAAAATGATTTTTATTTCTGAACAAAAAAATTAAAATCAGTCAAATAACTCTGCAGTAGTCGCGGGGATAACATATGGGCATTTCCACAGAATGGTTATTAAATAAACAAATAATTTTTTTTGTTATTATTTAAAAAAAATACTTGCATTTTTAGAATTTACTGCATTTACAACTTATTTCAGTTTTTATTTTGAAATAATAAGCCTGATATCTGAAAAATTAGCCTGATATCTGAGAAATATGTTTTTCTTGCTTTTAGCTGCTTTTAAGGGCTTTTTCTCTTTAGTATTTTGCGTTTATTTATCAACGTTATGTTTACACTCTTTAAAAAATCTCTAAAATCTCTCACTCTCTCACTCTAAAATCCATCTATAAAGTCCAAATAAACAATGAAAAATAAAAAGGTACCAAACAAAGCTCGATTAACGGTAAATTTTTTATATTGCTTTAATTACTATTAGAATGTCGCACTCTTGTACCTAAATCATCATTTGTTATCAGAACTTCGTCATCGTTCTAAGCAAATGTCTGAAAATTGTAACTTAAATCCAATTTGGTTGCCTCACTATAAAAAAATGTTACGGCAGGTAAAAATCATACTAAACATTTAATATTGATTATTAAATTGTGTCGCGTTCGCGATCATGCGCCGTTTTTTAAATACACTTTGTATGGGAAGTATGGAAAGGTTTCATTCGATTTTGCTGAATTTTTTACAAAGTGTTAATAGTTCAAATTTAAGCTCATGTGTTAATTCTCAAGTCATTGGATTGATTTTTTAATGGATTTTTAAATAATTTTCCATTTAGATAACGTCAATTTGTATGGGAGGTATACCTGGTTTTTATCCTATTTGGCTTTTTTTCGAACATCATCTTTATTTTTACGATATAAGCTCAAATATTACATATGATGAAGATAACTTCATAACAACGGCTTTAATCATGTCAACAGACACGGGGATATACAAAACCAGGGACGGATATGGTTAAATCCACTTAGGTGGTGGTACTGATGGATACTATATGTACTTTTCTATATCTGCCACGCCTGCTTATGGGCTTAAAAAACGTCGTGATGAAGTAAATAACAACATACGTATAATAGGTGGGGTTATATCATAATTTATATATATCATAATTTTTTTCATTCATATTTATCCTCATACATATGTATTTTTTTTTTTTTTTTTATTTTTCGCCGTGACTGGGGCTCGAACTCGGGCTCCGAGCATGCTTACTTAACCTGCATGTCACGGTCACCACACCAATCTTTTATGTTCACTGCTTGAAAATAAAAATCATTATCTATTTGGAGAGGCAATACAGATTCCAACAATTCGGTTTACTCAAAAGTTTTAGTATTTTTATTTTTTATTTTTTTACATTTAGAACATTTACATTTACAAAAAAAACATTTACATTACATTTACATTTAGTGGTGACCGTGGCATGCAGGTTAAGTGTGTGGCTTAGCATGCTCGGAGCCCGGGTTCGATCCCCAGCCGCGGCGAAAGGTTTTTTTCAATAAAAAAATTTTTCTGATCGGTCACCACCTCTCTGCAGACAATGGCAAACCTCAGAGAGTAAATAATGCCATGTAAAGCTTCCTGAGAACATGAACTTAAGCCGTTCGGAGTCGGCATAACACATGTAGGTCCAGTTCTCGGTCAATTGTGTGCAAACATTTAATAACACATACAACACAATTGATCATTAGAAGCTCGGTCAAAGTCCTTTCAAGGGCTGAAATGGCCAATTTGTTTTTGTTTGTTTACATTTAGAACATAGTGATTGTTTCATTTTAATTTGAAAAATAAACATTCTTTTCAGTCCCTGCTTTTAAAGTTATTTGAAAGCATAATAATTTAATTTTTTCGATGAAATTTTTTTAATTTTTTCAAGTTTTCAAAATAAGAATCGTAATCAACGACCTCTGAAACCCTCCGAATTCTAAATTTTAACTCCATTCGATGAAGTTTGCATTTTTAGTATTTGGTGTATTAAAAAAATTTATTAATTTTTATTTCATCTTAAGTTCGATTTACAAATTCAAATAAAACAAGTAAAGAAAGTCTAAGTTGGTCTAGGCCGAATATGAAATACCTTAAACCTACTTTTAAAAAAAAAAAAAATATTATTGAAAATGGGTCTGTCTGTGGGCGGATGAAGCCTACATTTTATATACATTTAAATGTTGTTGAAAAATTTACACATACCAAATTGTATTCCTGTAGCTCACAGTTAATGCTTTTATTGTGCTTTTGCTATGGGAGGTGGTCGTGTTCATGGACGGATAATTCCCAATTTGAACACACCTTAGTTTTGGAATAAAATATATAAGTACATACCAAATTTCATCTCTCTATGACAAACATAACCTTAATTATTGAGTTTTAAACTTTTTCGGTTGTAGGTAGGCATGTCCGTGGACGGATGACGTCCATTTTTCAAAACCATATTTGGTTTGTCATAAAAAACATACCTGCCAAGTTTTATCTCTGAAGGTTAAACAGAGGCTTATTTATTCCGTTTTCAATGTTTCGGTTGTATGTGAGGTGGGCGTGTCCGTGAGCGGATGACATCCATTTTTCGAAAACATCTTTGTGTTGATATAAAACACATACCCAGCAAATTGTATTGTTGTAGGTTAATTATTTGCTTATATATCCAGTTTTCAATTTTTGGTTGTATGGGAGGTAGGCTGATCCGTGGGCGGATGATCTCCATTTTTCAAAATCGGCTTTGTCTTGTTATAAAAAATATATGTGCTAAATTTTATTTCTGTGAGTTAGTAGACGCTTATTAATTGTGTCTTCAATTTTTGGGTTGCATGGGAGGTAGGCGTGTTCGTGAGCGGATGATGTACATTTTTCGAAGACATTTTTGTGTTGATATAAATCACATACATACCAAATTTTGTTGTTGTATGCTAATTATTAGCTGAGTTATGCAGTTTTCAATTTTTGCGTTATATGGGAGGTAGGCGTGTCCGTGGGCGGATTCCAAAAATATTCAATAGTGCACATTCTTTGGTTCATGTGATCATGTGTACCAAGTTTCATCCAATTGTCTCAACTCCTTCTTCTTATCCTGTGTATACGGACAACACACAGACGGACGGACGGGCATGAATAGCTCGACTCACGAGGTGACGCTGATCAAGAATATATATACTTTTCTATACCGGACTCTTTTCGTTCTATGCGTTACAAACGTTTGCACAAAGTTAATATACCCTCACCTTTCAGGTTTAGGGTATAAAAATCATACATTTTCAGATAGAGGGGCAATTTCCTTAACGTGACCGGTTCTGTGACAGGTTATATAAGAACCTGTCAATATATCTCAGTATGGGAACAATAAATTTTAAATGTGTTTTGCTAAATTTATTTAATCGTTACCAATAGCTCAGTGGAAGTGCGCTAGACTGTCTTGCGCAGGACGTTGGTTCGTATCCTGGCTGTGTAAGTATCAATAACTTTAATTTAATAACTTAAATTCTAATTCGGTTTCATTAACTGTTTAATCAAAAATAATCTTTAAAATAAGTTTTCTTAACATCTTGAAAAAATTGTACATATAATTTTTTATTTAAAAAAAAAATATTTGAAATAAAAAAAAATAATTTGGTGATTTTGCCGGGGATTGAACCCAGGTGAGTGGAGTACTAAACGTGAACGTTAGCAAGATCGGCTTGTCAACATGAATTTACAAAACTTTGATATAAATAGACCGACAACTGATTAGGTCCAAAGGTATCTCTGAGGTGCCAATTGACATCTGCCGATATATTTTTGCACCAGTTCTAAAATTAGTCCAAAGGTCTCTAGCCGGTGTCAATTTACCACTGTCAATGACAACGCAATGTAAAAGGGACCGGTTGGTTTCAATTGTTGGTGGCAGAACTGGGAACGGATACTATCACTTTGGAACCTACGACATGATAGGTCCCGAACCGATTCTTTTCTCCTTACACTCAGAAAAAAGTTTCTTGGAATATGATAAAAAATGCATCATGTTAAGAGAAAAATGGTATAGAGTTTGCTCCAGAGAATGCTTTTCTCTAAATGTGATCCTTAAAATGCTCTAAAAATGATAAAAAAGAAGATAAAAATCTTCTCTTTTTCATGAGAAAGACATACAAATATTTCGTTTTTAGAGAAAATTACTTTTTTTGAGAAAATATTTGTTTTTATTGAAGAAAATACTTCTCAACGTGAATTTTTTATCAAAAAATAAGAACAATTTTTCATTTTTAATAAATTCTTCTCTATAAATGAGAAATTTTTTGTGCGAGAAAAATACTTATCATTTTTAGGGACATTGAAATATTTCGATTTCCAAGAAGTAAAGAAATATTTCTTCGAAAATGTGAAAAATTATTCTAATTGAAGAAAATTTTATTTGAAAAAGAGAAAATTGCTTTTATTTGAAAATACATTTTTTATCCTAGAAAGTTATGTTTTTTCTGAGTGTAGGTACCATGGTGCTACCTGGTGTAGGTACCATGGTAGTTTTCAAAAATTTTCTTCAACTCAACTGGGTACGTTGGAACACCTCCTTGGAACACCTCCTTGAACACCAGCCGCGGCGAAAAGTTTTTTTCAATAAAAAATTTTTCTGATCGGTCACCACCTCTCTGCAGACAATGGCAAACCTCAGAGAGTAAATAATGCCATGTAAAGCTTCTTGAGAACATGAGCCGTTCGGAGTCGGCATAAAACATGTAGGTCCAGTTCTCGGTCAATTGTGTGCAAACATTTAATAACACACACAACACAATTGATCATAAGAAGCTCGGTCAAAGTCCTTTCAAGGGCTGAAATGGCCAATTTGTTTTTGTTTTTGTTTTGTTTGAGAATTTGAGTTTCTGGAATGGGACAAAATCGTATGGTCCATATCTGGTAAATATGGACGATATCGCTTCTTTAACGGTATTGACTTTGTTTTCGGATATTGACTTTGTTTTCGAGCTGGTTGCTTTACCATTAGGACTAGAGGTGAACTTGTTTACAACACAATAATAAAAGCAGATCGCTCTATAACTGAACTCCTGAGCCTAAAACAGTGTTACCAGCCTTAAAAAACATATTATCTTTATGAAAACTGTTACTGTGTCATTCGCACAGTCCGATTTAATTCTGAAAAAAATGGCATATGAAGAAATTTTCGCTGTTTATTTTTATTTTAAATTAGAATATCTCTGATATGGTCTACATTATTTTTGGATATTTTAGTTCACTTAAAATAACGCACCAATTGTATGCATTTTCCAATTTGTAAGCCTAAAAACCAAATTTTTTTCAGTGAATACCAAGAAAGTGGTCCTACGCATTTGATGACTGGCAACTGATATGGAATGAAAAGTGTTCTTGGAATCGGATAAAAATTTGTGGTTCTGGGCCACATAACTCTTAACCCAGAACAGCTAGCCAATCCGACCGTTTTTAATTGTTTGGGAATCGGTACTATTTTTTGAGGATAAACTTTAACAGCAAGATCTTTTTAAAAGTTTCTACCTCCTGCATTTTAAAAAGGAATTAGCTGGAATTGACCCAGCTCAAACTGTCGAAAACGCCACTTATTAGAGGAGATTCAAGTTTGCAGAATTCAGAAAAAAGTTTCCTCATTGTTTAACGGCTGTTTTCTTGTGATTGTCCCGAGAAATTTTAGTCATATATTGGGTCTTTCAGGCCCCATAATAAAATCAAAAATGTTGTCAAAGATATTTGCAGAGAATTGTCAAAATAACCAAAACTATTAAAGACTATTGGTTATACTAAACTATTTAAAAGAAAAATATATCCTCATTAAGTCAATTTATCAGCAAGTCCTTGTCAATAGTGCTAAAGTAACAACTAAATTTAAACATACATCATAACCACGTCTGCAACCTTTCAATTTGAACATACATACATTTAAAAACTGTTGGCGTTGTTGGCCAATTAATTAAATAACTGCAAATCGCTTTAAATGCTTTAAACGCTTTAAATGCATGCTTAATGGTTGCTTCAACGTTGCCGCCTTGATTAATCAACCCAAACGATTTATCTTAAATGCATGTCACCGACAAAACATCGCCATTCACTATTCAGCGCAACATGTTTATCGCGGTGCACATAAATCTGCAGCAAGTTGCGCTAAACTCAACGAGTTATCAGTGCGACAGAACTGAATATATCGCTTTGGGTTGCTTTATGGTTTACTTTTGTTTTGGGGTTTTTTTTTTTGGACTAACAACAACAACAACAACGAGCTCAACCAGCTCGCTTACTATTAATTGCTGTTTAATTTTTTCAACACTTTATTGTCTGCGACATGCATTTGTGGCATGACGACGACAACAACGACGACGACGATGCTGGCCCGATTTATGAGCAGCCCCCAAGTTATCGGCCTAAAATCTACATGAGAGACCAAAAAGTCGCTTGGAAGGGCAAAGACGGGGCAAGTCGCAGCACAAACTAAAACAACCACAACATGAACTTGTTACACATTTCAGTGAGCCAGATTTTATTGCTTGTACGCCGCTTACCGCTTGCTGTGTGCAAAGAATTCAAAGAAAAAAATAAGCGCAACAAAAAACAAATCAAATCCCAAATCAAAGCGAAGTAAAGCAACTAAAATAAATTCATTTAACAAGTTTTCATGTTTGAATTTCCTGCTCCTATCTAATGTCTACGATCATTGCTCACTACCCAGGCGAGCACACTACGTGGTGGCACCAAACTATGTTAAAGCATATGTGGCTTCGAGTGTACCCACTGACTGAGTGCTTCACTCACTCACTCACATACAGACTGGCTGACTGACTGACTGACTGACTGAGTGACATGTGGCAACATGCGTTTCGGTCTATGCTTAGCGGCGTCTTACAACTGTGTTTTTTCCACACTCCAGGCTATATGCATGATATGTTATAGCTTCTGATCATGTCAGCACCAAAGCAGGATTTTCCATGTCAGCTCTAACAGAACAAAAATAAGAAAAACAACAAAAAACGTACCAAACAAATTTACAATCATTTTGCTCTTTCGGCATTAAGTTGAGTTATGATAACATAACTTGGCTCAAATGGTTTGTGAAATTGAAGTGTCGCGGTATTACAACAATGTTAACAAATAAAATGTACCCAGCAAGCAAACAACCTATTTTAGCTTAATGCAGTTAAAGTTAGACTTAAAACACAATATTTAATACTTGATTCATACTTTATGCTATATGCTTCATGATTCATGCTTCAAACTTCATACTTTATACTACAAACTTCATACAACATTACTCATAATTCATACTTCAATTTTTCATACTTCTTAATTCCTAATTCTTACTTCCTACTTAAAATTCATATTTCACATTTCGTATTTCATATTTCATATTTCATATTTCATATTTCACATTTCACATTTCACATTTCACATTTCACATTTCACATTTCATATTTCACATTTCACATTTCACATTTTACATTTCACATTTCACATTTCACATTTCACATTTCACATTTCACATTTCACATTTCACATTTCACATTTCACATTTCACATTTCACATTTCACATTTCACATTTCACATTTCACATTTCACATTTCACATTTCATATTTCATATTTCATATTTCATATTTCATATTTCATATTTCATATTTCATATTTCATATTTCATATTTCATATTTCATATTTAATATTTCATTTGTCATATTTCATAATTCATATTTCATATTTCATATTTCATATTTCATATTTCATATTTCATATTTCATATTTCATATTTCATATTTCATATTTCATATTTCATATTTCATATTTCATATTTCATATTTCATATTTCATATTTCATATTTCATATTTCATATTTCATATTTCATATTTCATATTTCATATTTCATATTTCATATTTCATATTTCATATTTCATATTTCATATTTCATATTTCATATTTCATATTTCATATTTCATATTTCATATTTCATATTTCATATTTCATATTTCATATTTCATATTTCATATTTCATATTTCATATTTCATATTTCATATTTCATATTTCATATTTCATATTTCATATTTCATATTTCATATTTCATATTTCATATTTCATATTTCATATTTCATATTTCATATTTCATATTTCATATTTCATATTTCATATTTCATATTTCATATTTCATATTTCATATTTCATATTTCATATTTCATATTTCATATATCATATTTCATATTTCATATTTCATATTTCATATTTCATATTTCATATTTCATATTTCATATTTCATATTTCATATTTCATATTTCATATTTCATATTTCATATTTCATATTTCATATTTCATATTTCATATTTCATATTTCATATTTCATATTTCATATTTCACATTTCACATTTCACATTTCACATTTCACATTTCCCATTTCACATTTCCCATTTCACATTTCACATTTCACATTTCACATTTCACATTTCACATTTCATATTTCACATATCACATTTCACATTTCACATTTCACATTTCACATTTCACATTTCACATTTTACATTTCACATTTCACATTTCACATTTCACATTTCACATTTCACATTTCACATTTCACATTTCATATTTCATATTTCATATTTCATATTTCATATTTCATATTTCATATTTCATATTTCATATTTCATATTTCATATTTCATATTTCATATTTCATATTTCATATTTCATATTTCATATTTCATATTTCATATTTCATATTTCATATTTCATATTTCATATTTCATATTTCATATTTCATATTTCATATTTCATATTTCATATTTCATATTTCATATTTCATATTTCATATTTCATATTTCATATTTCATATTTCATATTTCATATTTCATATTTCATATTTCATATTTCATATTTCATATTTCATATTTCATATTTCATATTTCATATTTCATATTTCATATTTCATATTTCATATTTCATATTTCATATTTCATATTTCATATTTCATATTTCATATTTCATATTTCATATTTCATATTTCATATTTCATATTTCATATTTCATATTTCATATTTCATATTTCATATTTCATATTTCATATTTCATATTTCATATTTCATATTTCATATTTCATATTTCATATTTCATATTTCATATTTCATATTTCATATTTCATATTTCATATTTCATATTTCATATTTCATATTTCATATTTCATATTTCATATTTCATATTTCATATTTCATATTTCATATTTCATATTTCATATTTCATATTTCATATTTCATATTTCATATTTCATATTTCATATTTCATATTTCATATTTCATATTTCATATTTCATATTTCATATTTCATATTTCATATTTCATATTTCATATTTCATATTTCATATTTCATATTTCATATTTCATATTTCATATTTCATATTTCATATTTCATATTTCATATTTCATATTTCATATTTCATATTTCATATTTCATATTTCATATTTCATATTTCATATTTCATATTTCATATTTCATATTTCATATTTCATATTTCATATTTCATATTTCATATTTCATATTTCATATTTCATATTTCATATTTCATATTTCATATTTCATATTTCATATTTCATATTTCATATTTCATATTTCATATTTCATATTTCATATTTCATATTTCATATTTCATATTTCATATTTCATATTTCATATTTCATATTTCATATTTCATATTTCATATTTCATATTTCATATTTCATATTTCATATTTCATATTTCATATTTCATATTTCATATTTCATATTTCATATTTAATATTTCATATTTCATATTTCATATTTCATATTTCATATTTCATATTTCATATTTCATATTTCATATTTCATATTTCATATTTCATGTTTCATATTTCATACATCATATTTCATACTGCATACGTCATACTTCATACATATTTTTTTATAGATTTTTTGGTTATTTTCAAGAAAGAAAACATTTCATGGGAATAAACACGGGTTGAGCCAACCGTAAAACGCACAAAAAAAAACCAAACTGCAGACCGAGCATAATTATCTTTAACTTCAGAAAGCAAGGTAATTTCGACCAAATTTATTGCTTGGCTAACTGCTTTAAACAATCCACACCAAATATTAAAAAAGAGTTAAAAACGAAAATATAAACAAGAAATGTTAATAAAATAACCAGTTTGTTAACGATTTGTTTTTTGTTTTTTGATCTTCATGCAGCTACCTTTGTTTTTTATAAGCGATGACTGTGTTGCCTTCCATTTAGGACCTAAATAAGGCCACACACGACGATCACTACTTTCTGTTATAACCTTCAGCTCAACTCATATCTGCGACGAGTTGAATTCATTGAAGAAGAAGGACTGTACAATCGAAAGAATGACTGAATATATAATTGTATGAATGCAGTAAAGAGTCGAAAATGAAAAATGAAATATACAATAATTGGTTGTGCATGAGTTGTTACAATTTTGTTGTTGTTGTTGGCAATAATTCAAAGCAACATTTTTTTTTTTGGGGTAGTTAAAAAACGTCGGCTAAAAATTGCACAATAAAACATCAACAACATTTTTTGTTGTGCGGATTTGTGCTCATATTGATTGATTTGTTGCGCTTGAAAATAAAAATAAAAAAATTAAAATATTCAATATGGTTTGAGCAACAACAGTTCCCACGCATTATTAAGGGTCATGCAAAAATATTATTTCCCATGAGAAGTAAAAAAAAAAACAACGGAAATAAGCAAAAACGAGCGTAAAGTTCAAGTGTAACATTTTCATTTCAGCCCTAGTAGATAGAATGTTTTATCGAAGAGTTCAAAATTCGATACAGTAAAGCCGCAAATGCTCAATAATTTGCCATGAAAAGTTTCATACATGTATTCTTCCAAGTGATTGTAACTTACCCTTTTTAAATATATTCTTAAAAAAAAAAAATTTTCAAAACTTTTTTTGAATTTATATATTTTTTGTTTAATATGGTTCATCCAAATACTTCTGTATTGTTGCACAATCTGGCCATGAAATCTCTTGCTTCAATTACAGTGCTTTTGAAACTTTGTTAAAATGTTTATCGAATTTTTGGCGCTTAAACAAACAACAACAAAAACAACAACAATTAAAGTTGCTGCATGCGCTCAAGCACTCAACAATAAGTGTAAACTTTGAAAATTTTGAAAAATAAACAGATTTTGGAAAATTTTGCCAATTCGTTGGTTTGTTTGTAATTGAATTAAATGCACGGCAAAAACAAGTAGTTTTTGCAAAGCAAGCAAAAATTTGTAAAAACAAAATTTGAAAACTTTTTTTCAAAAAGGAAGTAAGGCAAAATGTGTAAAATTGTCGGTGTGTGTGTGTTTTTTTGCAAGTGCGTTAGTGTGGTTGTATTAAAAAACAAAAATTATGCAATTTCCGGCATAAGCTGGCTGCTTGCAGTCAACAGCCAACAGCAACAGCAACAAAGTTAAGCAACGCACACAAAATCAATGACGCATAACAACCTATAAACAACAACAACAACAACAACAACAACAGGCAACAAACACAAAAAGTTTTTAAGCGCCTTTGACTGCATAAACCACGCCTCGTTTATTTTATGATGCGCCTTCTCGCTCTCGCTTTCACGCCTCGCTGCACTCTAGCGCGCAGCGTAGCGCCACACAACCAAATCAGGCCAAATTTTGAATCTGTTTAAATTTAATATTTTAATTGCAACATCTTGGCCGGTAGATGGCGCTGCCAAGTCAGCAGGCGTAACGCCTATTTAGCGTTGGCATGGTGTTAGAGAAATTTTTGCCACTTCCGGCTGAGGTTTAGTTTTGATTTGTTTGAAATAAAAATTATTTTCCAAAGATTTTATATCCAAACAAGTTTGGCAGGACTATGGTATGTTTTAAGATATATAGTTTAAATTTTGAAAATTTAAATAATATGCTGCAAAAAAATGTTTATGTAATGCTACGTCTACACAGAGAGTTAAGTTTGAGTTACCAGTACAAAGCTGAGTTTTCCCATTTAACGAGAAATAAACTCTTGCGTTACCAGTGCAAAAATGTACGATTTAACTCAACTTAACTCATTATATATTCTGAGTTTTTATGACTCAATGTAAAAAGTGCCTAAAAGTACACTACAAAATAATATAAATGTTTATATTCAGTGGTATTTTTCATGAAAGAAACTTTTTTTTACAAGAACTGTCAAAATAGAACAGCTGATTCGTTAATTATACAATTTATTTTTTTAACTATATGTTGTTATTTTCTTTAAAAAATGAGTAAAAGAAATTCGAAAAGGATTTGGGCAATAGTGAGGAAAGTAGTTTTCATCCAAATATGTATGGGCAGAGCTTTCGCATAGCAAGAAAAAACGCATGTGTACGCAAAGACACCAGCAGCATTGTCGGCAAACTTAACTCAATTCTGCTACGGTATCTCTGTGTGAACAACTTCGGTTAAATGTTAGTTAAAATTAACTTAACTCTCTGTGTAGACATAGCATAAGACTAATGAAAGAGATTTCTCAAAAAACTGTTGCATTCTTTTAGGCTTTGTCGAAGAGAAAAAGTTGAAAGTTTTGAAGATTTTGATCTTGATTTTGATTTTGATTTTGATTTCGAAAAAAGAAATAATTGAAAACATTTTCTTAAGGAATTTTTACAAAACTGTAGCATATTTTGAGGCTTTGTCGAAAAGAAAAAGTGTAAAATTTTGTCAATTTTAAAAAAGTTTTCAACATTTTATATGATTAACTGAAATAAACAATTTTATATAAGTTGATAAATTGATATTATCAGGAAAGTTATCAAATTATCAGAGTTTTTATCAGGAAAACTGGAGAGAAAAAATAATTTTTAGAACAAATAATTGAAATTTTCGATGAACTAAATAATATGTGGTGTACGTGGCATGCAGGTTAAGTGAGTGGCTTAGCGTGCTCGGAGCCCGGGTTCGATCCCCAGCCGCGGCGAAAAGTTTTTTCAATAAAAAATTTTTCTAATCATTCACCACCTCTGTGCAGACAATGGCAAACCTTAGAGAGTAAATAATGCCATGTAAAGCTTCTTGAGAACATGAACTTTAGCCGTTCGGAGTCGGCATAAGACATGTAGGTCCAGTTCTCGGTCAATTGTGTGCAAACAATTAATAATACACACAACACAATTGATCATAAGAAGCTCGGTCAAAGTCCTTTCAAGGGCTGAAATGGCCAATTTGTTTTTTTTTTTTTAAATGATATGCATGTGTGGAAGACTATTAAAAGGAGTATTTCATAAAAACTTAAGCATTTTTTCAGGCTTTACGATGAGAAATAGTAAATAATTTTGACGATATTGTTTTTTTGTTTTCTTTAAAAAAATAAATGAAAACAGTTACTTGAATACTTGAAAACAGTTTTTTAAGGATTTTTTACAAAACATTAGCATATTTTGAGGCTTTGTTGAAAAGAAAAAGAGCTTTGACAATTTTGGATGAGTTCTAAACATTTTATAAGATAAACTGAGACAAACGTTTTTATATAAGTTAATAAATTTATTTTATCAGGCAAGTTATCAAATTATCAAAATAATTATCAGGAAAACAGGAGAGGAAAATTTATTTTTAGTAAAAAGTATTGAAATTTTTTAATTTTATTTGAAAATTTTTTGCATTAAAATGCATATGTGAAAGACTATTGAAGAGGATGTTCATAAAACTTTAGCATATTTTCAGGCTTTTAGGAAGAGAAAAAGTAAAAAGTTTTGACAATTTCGACATTTTGTCTTTTTTTTAAAAATAAATAATTGGAACCAGTTTCTTAAGGATTTTTCAAACAACCAAAGCATATTTTTAGGTATTGATGCAGAGTTAAAGGATACACTTTTGA
This sequence comes from Tetanocera ferruginea, assembly GCA_958299015.1. Taxonomy (NCBI): domain Eukaryota; kingdom Metazoa; phylum Arthropoda; class Insecta; order Diptera; family Sciomyzidae; genus Tetanocera; species Tetanocera ferruginea. The sequence goes on from OY282641.1 coordinate 21,591,673, forward strand.
CGTTTAAGATTAAATTCTAAAAAACAACTCATTGGAAACAGCTTTCGGAGTAAGTTTTTAAAAACTATAGTATATTTTTAGGCTTCGTCCGAGAATAAAATATTAATCTCTTGACAATTTAACCTAAATTCAGCTTAAAAGATATTTTTATAAAACTGTAGCATTTTTTTAAGCTTTTTCGCAGAGAAAAAGTTAATTCTTTTGCTGATTTTGCTTGTGTTCGAAAAAAAAATCATTGAAAAAGAGTTTAAAAGATATTTTTTGAAAACTTTAGCATATTTTTAGGCCTTGTCGAATTGAACAGTTTAAATTTTGAAGAACTTAACTTGTATTCTGAAAAAGAAAGCTTTGAAAAAGTTTTAAAAGAATTCTTTGATGACCGCAGCATACATTTAGGCTTTGACGAATATAAAAAGATTCATATTATGATGACTAAACTTCGATACTGAAATTTTTGAATCGAAAATTTTGAAATTTCGGACAATTTAACTTATATTCTAAAAAAATCTTCGAAAATGGTTTTGAAAGACTATTTTTGAAAATTAAAGCATATTTTAGGCTTTATCGAATAGAAAAAGTTATGATGATTTAATTTTAATTCTTAAAATTACTCACTGTAAACATTCTAAAAGACAGTGTTGAAAATTAAGACACATTTTTCGGACTTTTTCTAACGAAAAAGTTAAACTCTTGGACAATTTAACTAAAATTCTGAAAAAGAACTCATGAAAATAGCTTTGAAAGATAGTTTTAAAAAATTATAGCATAGTTTCAGGCATTGTCGAAGCAAAAATGTTTATATTTTGGACAATTTAACTTATATTCTTATAAAGAACTCTTTGAAAACTGTTTTGAAAGACTATTTTTGAAAATTTAAGCATATTTTAAGTTCTATTGGAAAGAAAAGTTTAAAATTATGATGATTTAACTTTATTTCTGAAAAAGTACTTAATGGAAACAGCTTTTAAAGACAGTTGATAATAATGGCATATTTTTAGGCCTTTTGCGTGCAAAAAAGTTAATATTTTGGTCAATTGCACTAAAATTTTGAAAGAGAACTCATAGTTTTAGGCCTTGTCGAACCGAAATGCTTATATTTTAAACAATTTAACTTATTTTTTAAAAAATAACTTTTTGCAAACTGTTTTAAAATAATTTTATGAAAATTAAAGCATATTTTAAGGCTAAGTCTAATAGAATAAGTTTCGAATTATGCCAGTTTAACTTTAATTCTAAAAAATAACTCATTGTTTTGAGTTTGAGAAAATTTTTAAAAACTAAAGCATATATTAAGGCTTTGTCGAAAAGTTAAATTTTTATCTATTGACGATTTAACTGAAATTCTGAAAAATAACTGATTGGATACAATTTTGAGAGATTCTTTTTAAAAACTATAGCTTATGTTTAGATGTAAATGCGAAAAAGTTTGAATTTTATACATTTTAACTCAAATTAAACTTAAATTCTGAAATAACTCATTAAAAACAATTTGCAAACATTTTTTTAAAAACTATAGCATATATTTACGCTTTATCGAAGAGCAAAAGCTTAATATTTTCACGATGTAACAGAAATACTGAAAAAGAACTCCTTGGATAAAATTTTGAGAGATACTTTGTAAAAATTGTAGCATATTTTTAGGCTTTTACCAAGAGGAATAGTTAAAATTTTGTACAAATTGACTTATATGCCAAAAAAATCTTTTTGAAAACAGTTATGAAAGCAATTTTTTAAATTTATAGCATATTATTATAATAGAAACAAAAAAGATACAATTTTGTACAATTTAACATATATTCTGAAAAAGAAATTTTTTTAACGATGAAAAACCATTAAACGATGATGATATAACTTAAATTCTGAAAAATAACTTATAAGAAAAAAAAAATAAAATAATTATATTAGAAAATTAAAGCATATTTTTTGGCCTTGTCGAAGTGAAAAATTTGTAATTTTGCACAATTTAACTTCAATTCTGAAAAATAACTCATTATAAACCATTTTGAGACATGGTTTTTGAAAAACGATAGCATATTTTTAGGCTTTTCCAAAGAGTAATAATAATATCTTTCGAAGATTTAACTTAAATTCTGAACAATAAAGCATTGGAAACAATTTTGAGAGATATTTTGTGAAAACTAAAGCATATTTTTAGGCCTTGTCGATGCGGAAAAGTTAAAATTTTGTACAATGCAACTTAAATTTTGAAAAATAACTCTTTGAAAACAGTATTGGAAAAAATTTTTGAAAACAGCGTTGAAAGACAGTTTTGCAAAATTATGGCAAAGTTTTGATGACAATTTAACTGAAATTTTGCAAAATAACTCTTTGAAAACCGTTTTGAGATCATTTTTTAAAAACTATAGCACATTTTAAGCGCAAAACTTTAAATTTTACACAAACTGAAATTAATTTTGAAAAAAACTCATTGAAAACCGTTTTTAGAGAAATATTTTAAGAACTATAGCATATTTTTAGTATTGGTCGAAAAGTAAAAGTTACATATGTCGATGATTCAACTTAAATTTTGCAAAGAACTCTTTGAAAACAGCGTTGAAAGACAGTATGAGAAAATTGTAGCCTATTTTTAGGTCTTTTCGAAGGGAAAACTTTAAAATTTTGGAAAATTTAACTAAAATTCTGAAAAATAACTCATTGGAAACAATTTTGAGAGATTTTTTTGTGAAAACTTAAGCATACTTTTAGGCCTTTTCGATGCGGAAAAGTTTAATTTTTGTACAATGCAACTTATATTTTGGAAAAATAACTCTTTAAACAATATTGGAAGAAATTTTTTCAAAACTGTATCATATTTTTAGGCTTTTTCGAACAGAAAAACAGATTTAACTTAAATTCGGGAAACAAATCTTTTAAAACAGTGTTAAGAGACAATTTTTGAAAATTAAAGCATATTTTAAAGCCTTTGTCTTAGGGAAAAAATTAGAATAGAGAACAATTTAACTAAAATTTTGCAAAATAACACTTTGAAAACCGTTTTGAGAGAAATTTTTTAAAAACTATAGCATATTTTAAGCATTTAAATTTTGTACAATTTAAAATAAATTTTGAAAAAAATATACTGCATTAAAAAACAGTATTTGAATTATTACAGCATATTTTTAGGCCTTGTCTAAGAGAAGCAGTTTCAATTTTGTTTAATACGACATAAATTCTGAAAAATAACTCATAAGAAACAATTTTGGGAGATATGTTGCAAAAACTATAGCATATTCTTAGGCCTTGTCGAAGCGGAAAAGTTAAAGTTTTGTAAAATTTTGTAAAACTTTACTTATATTCTGAAAGAGTAATGTCTTGAAACATTTTTGGAAGACATTTTCTGAATACTGTAGCATATTTTTAGACTTTGTTGCAAATAAGTTTTTGGTAAGACGATTTAACTTAAATTCTGAGAAATAAATCTTTAAAAACACCGTTGAAAAACATTTTTTGAAAATAATAGCATATTTTTAGGCGAAAACAATTTAATTTTGGAAAATTTATCGTAAATTTTAAACAAGTCAACTTAGATATTAAAAAATAACTCATTGAAAACTGTTATGAGAGAATGTTTTTTTCAAAAACTATTGCATATCTTAAGGCTTTGTAAAATAGAAAAATTCATAAGTTTTGACGTTCTATAAATTTTTCATGTTAACTTCGATATATCAAAAAATACTCAATTGAAACAGTTTTCAAAAAACTATTGCATATTTTAAGACTTCGTTGTAGAAAAAATATTGGATTTTTCTGACGATTTAAGTTTTATTTGAAAAAATAATTCATTGCAAATATATTTTTAAGCTTTGTCATAGAGAAAAAGTTAAATTTTTTGCCAATTTAAGATAAGTTTTTGAACTGTCTAAAGGATTAACTGAAATACAGAGTACACTGAAAGTATACAGTTTGTATGTGTTCATCAAAAAACCAACATGAATTTGAGTTCACTGTTCATGTGCACTTGTACATAAACTCCAAGTAAATAAACATGGTCTGAATGTTTTTATACACAAGCCTTTGTAGAAAAAAACAATAAGCCATGTAACCGTACAAAAATGTAAACGTACAAAAAATTCGTGAACGCGTACACTGTCTTGGAGAATTTATTTACGGATTATGAGTATTGTGTGTGCATTGAAACAATGAAGCTTTGCGAAATAAGCGTGCAGCTGTTAACAAAATTCGGCATTTTTGTCACTCATCTCATGAACTTTTCTTGTTCTGCTGATATTAGTACAAGAGTTTTATGAATTTTTTTCACTAAAATTATGAATGATTCATGTTTCCCATTAATTTTTTCTGACTTTTACGAAATTTTTTTTTAATGGTTCATGTTTCTTGTTCACACACTTTATGAACTTTCAACACTAGGCTTATGAAATATGCATGTTCTCGTGTTTTTTCTTATGTGTATTTTGTACATTGATATCATGCATACTTCATGCGACTAATATTTTTAGTTACTTCACCAAAATTCATGAATGTTATACATAGAGACCATGTAAAAATTCATACTTATTGTGTTCTTTTATTTTTTAGTATATTTAAATTGTTAAATGTTTTAACATGATCAGAAATTATTTCGACCAGATCGTTTAGCCGGATCTTATTACCGCATGGTAATTATTTGAATATTTCTTCATAAAAGAAAATTGTACGCTTGCCATAAAAACACACAGAACTAATTAAAATCAAAAAAGAAAAAGGCAAATCAGCTCAAATTACCAATTTCCAGGGCACTGCTGCTCCATGTTGTTCCGCCTGGTCCACATAGTAAAATCAAAGTCAATGTCAGCCAATAAAAATCTTTATGTTTATTATAAATGCGTGAGCCATTAACTGAGACGTTATGATCAACGAAATTTTTAGCAGTGTTGCCAGCAGCTTTCACAGATTGCGCATTTAATTGCGTTTTTAAGCGCGACATTTTACGACTATTTACAAATTTATCGATTTTCGTTGTTGCTTTCTTCTTCTACGAATTATTTTTTTTTTTTTTTTTTTTGTTCTGCCTTCGCTGCTGTTTAAATCAAATAATTATACCATAAAAAGCACAACGTAGTTCTTGCCACCCCTCATATTACGAATGATGATGACGTTACAAAAAATGAGCATAACGCGCAAAGCGATGACCGCGCGACATTGAGACGACACGAACGCGACAGGAGTGCGTGAACTATTTTTCTAGCACGCGTTGTTGTGGTTAGAACTGCAAAGAGAGGAAAAGTAATAATTAGTTTAATGATTTTTTCTTTATAAGCAAGAAAACAAAAAATACAAGAAAACAAAAACAATGCAAACAGCATTGCCAGCAATAAAAATGCAGCGCACTTATAATTATAATTATAACTATAATGAACTAAAAAAAATACGTCATCATCGTTATAAATAAATGTAGCCTTGTAGTGACTGACGTCACATCCAGTTAGCAACAGTTGGCAAAAACATGGCAACACTATTCTTATCACTCAACATGAACAACTTTTAAAACGACAAATGGTGGATTTTTCTACTCATTTCCTTCGCTATCAATCAAAACAATAGTAGCAGAGAGCTAAGCAAGAACAGAAAAATATCGATTTTAAGGCTAACAAAGTTTCATGCACTTTTGACTCTTGTGAACTCTTGAACTTATTCACAAACAATATGAATGTTAGACACTAAGATCATTAATTAATTCACGTACACCTTGCAAATGTACATGAGATTCAGGTATTTTTTCACTTATTTTATGCACTTTTCTTGTTATCCTCGTATTAGTACATGAATTTTATGAATTTTATTCACTAAAATTATGAATAATTCTAGTGTTCTTCTTGTATTTTTTCATGGCAGCTTCGAAATTTGTAGTTGGTTCATTTATCTTGTACACACACTTAAAGCACTTTAACAAAATAAATTAAATTATCCCTATAGTTGACTATTAAGGCAACTTAAAACAGGTCATCATTCTCAAGCTGAATAAAACTATTGCTATTCAATCCATTTTTCAATCCCCAAAACACCTTAAGAATGCCTAAACAGCATACATAAGTACAAGTACAAAAAAAAAAATTAACTTGCAAAAAGTAACCGGTTTCCGTTCGAAGTACACCATCAAAATGTAGTGTGCCATCAAAAATAAGTCCAAAAAATTTTCGCACCCGCTGGCAGACTGTCTGCGAAAAAGAAATTAATTGAAGGAAGCGGCGCAGACTGTGCGGCCGTCATATCACAACAACTGCGACAACGACAACGACAACAACAAATACACTAACGGTAAAGAAATGAACTACAACAACATAAACGGCAACAGCTACGACAACAAGCAAAACAAGCAGCGCCAACATTCTTAATTGCCAAATACAAATGCCGTCAGAGATGCCGCCAACATAGCCGCAACCAACTCAACCAACCATACACCCATCGCTACCGCCTTCATCGTCATTGCATCAGCAGCTTTAGCAGCAGCAAGAGCAAAGTGTTGCCAGCCCGCAATGAACGTGAAAGCATGAAGTGCGCTGCGAATTTTAAGCACACAAGAACAAAAATAAAACAGAAAAAAAGCGGAAAATTATTGTCGTCACCATCTTTTGCATTAATTCCTTTTTCGTTTCTTTTTTTTTTGATTTTTTTTTTTTTGCTCTCCACACAACATGTTATTAATTTGTGCGCGCTTCTGTGTGTCGCTGTCGGTGTCGTTCGGTCCAAATATCTTTGCATTTCTTTAAATTTCTGTCTGTCTGTCTGTTAAATTTCTTTCTATGTATGTTTGCATGTCTGTCTATCGGTCGATTTGTCGTTCTGTCTGCGTATACATCTGCGCTTATAGCCCGCCGACTGACTCCAGTCAATTCATGTGCTAGTCTTTAAGATCGCTTTGCATGCCGAACACTTAAATGGAAGCGAAAATAATTTCAAGTGGCAATAATTTGCATGTAGCAAATTTCATGCTCTTTAAGTATGCGAATTTTTCATAAATTCTGCATAATTCTTTTGCATATTTCTATTTTGTTTTACTGTTGTAGAGAATTTTTAGCTAGAAATGTTTAAAAGTGCTTTCAAGTAGTTGGCCTGGGTTATCCTTAAGAAAATTTACAGAAGAAAAGCAAAAATGGAAAATTTGTGATGCTGATGCTGATGTTGATGCTGATGCTGATGCTGATGCTGATGCTGATGCTGATTCTGATGCTGATGCTGATGCTGATGCTGATGCTGATGCTGATGCTGATGCTGATGCTGATGCTGATGCTGATGCTGATTCTGATGCTGATACTGATGCTGATGTTGATGCTGATGCTGATACTGATGCTGATGCTGATGCTTATGATGATGCTGTTGCTGAAGCTGATGCTGATGCTGATGCTGTTGCTGACGCTGATGCTGATACTGATTTTGGTGCTGATGCTGATGCTGATGCTGATGCTGTTGCTGATGCTGATGCTGATTCTGATGCTGATGCTGAAACTGATGCTGATGTTGATACTGACGCTGATGCTGATGCTGATGTTGATCTGATGCTGATGCTGATGCTGATGCTGATGCTGATGCTGATGCTGATGCTGATGCTGATGCTGATGCTGATGCTGATGTTGATCTGATGCTGATGCTGATGCTGATGCTGATGCTGATGCTGATGCTGATGCTGATGCTGATGCTGATGCTGATGCTGATGCTGATGCTGATGCTGATGCTGATGCTGATGCTGCTGCTGATGCTGATGCTGATGCTGATGCTGATGCTGATGCTGATGATGATGCTGATGCTGTTGGTGATGCTGATGCTGATGCTGATGCTGATGCTGATGCTGATGCTGAAGCTGATGCTGATGCTGATGCTGATGCTGATGCTAATGCTGATTCTGATGCTGATGCTGATGCTGATGCTGATGCTGATGCTGATGCTGATGCTGATGCGGATGCTGACGCTGATGCTGATACTGATTTTGGTGCTGATGCTGATGCTGATGCTGATGCTGATGCTGATGCTGATGCTGATTCTGATTCTGATTCTGATGCTGATGCTGATGCTGATGTTGATACTGATGCTGATGCTGATGCTGATGCTGATACTGATGCTGATGCTGATGCTGATGCTGATGCTGATGCTGATACTGATGCTGAGGCTGATGCTGATGCTGATGCTGATGCTGATGCTGATGCTGATGCTGATGCTGATGCTGATGCTGATGCTGATGCTGATGCTGATGCTGATGCTGATGCTGATGCTGATGCTGATGCTGATGCTGATGCTGATGCTGATGCTGATGCGGATGCTGACGCTGATGCTGATACTGATTTTGGTGCTGATGCTGATGCTGATTCTGATTCTGATTCTGATGCTGATGCTGATGTTGATACTGATGCTGATGCTGATGCTGATGCTGATACTGATGCTGATGCTGATGCTGATGCTGATGCTGATACTGATGCTGATGCTGATGCTGATGCTGATTCTGATGCTGATGCTGATGCTGATGCTGATGCTGATGCTGATGCTGATGCTGATGCTGATGCTGATGCTGATGCTGATGCTGATGCTGATGCTGATGCTGATGCTGATGCTGATGCTGATGCTGATGCTGATGCTGATGCTGATGCTGATGCTGATGCTGATTATGTTGCTGATATTGATTACTACAAGAAAAACCAAAATTATCGAAGATCCCTTCCTATACGAAGGTTTGGCGACCTTGACGCGGTTTAGGTGCTTAGATTGCAAGGACTCAAATGTACCACGATGACCGAAACTTCATGGTATGGCAATTCATGTCATACAGGCCATAGTGAACCAATGAGCAAAGAACTGACCTCCCCTTAACTACTTGTACGAGAAAAACGGAACAAAGTATATTCTACAGGACTACCAAAAAACATTTATTAAAAATGGAATAAAGCGACCTTACTTTAGATTCAAGGACAATGCTTTCATCAGAAAGCATGCAAAGACCGTGGTAAGCTTCTAGTGCCGTTATGCACTCAAGACATGGACGTTTAAGGGGCCTCTACTCCGCCTGATTTTATTGATGACGGTCTGAGCAAGGCAGGTCTGTTACACTCCAATGTCGCCAAAAGTGACAAACTGGTGTGTGAAATTACGAAAAATAAGGAGAAAGGTAGAGAAACAAGGTCAGTAAAGATGCTGGATCTTCATAATTCTATGTCGCCTAAAGTGACAAACAGGAGTGTGGAACGGGTGCCAGCAAAGATGGGAAGAAGACGATCAGCGCAGGTTTTCCTACCCGATGCCAATCTTATGTCGCCAAAAATAACTAATAGGAATGTGACACGGATGGCAAAAAGGATGTGAAGAAGATGACTACCACAGGTCTTTTCTACTCCAACTGGCAAACACGAGTTTGGAAAGAGGAGTGTGTAAAACAATTAGAGGCCTATTAGTCTCTTATCGTTCCTGTTTAAAACGCTGGATAGAAGAATATATCTTTAAATCATCAAAGAATCTCTGACCTATACTAACCTCTGTTATGCAACCACGCCTATTTTAAAGGTAGATCAGTGGAGACAGCACAGCACGATGAGGTTTCGGTAATAGAAATAACCCTTCATCAAAAAGAATGCACTTAAGCAACGATTTTTGGTATCGAAAGTGGATTTAACAATGTAAATATGGAATCTCTAAGAAATGCTTTGGTGAAAAAAGGAATAAACAGCAATGGATTTATAAAATAGCAGACGTAGAAATATTCAAAAGGGTTGAGTGTGGTAAGGAAGGTGGCCATAAGAGGTACTACGCTGGATTCTTTCAAAACTTTAAGCTGGTGGAACAAAAGTGGTACCTATACCTACCAATGACATTGCCTCCTTAATATGCGGATAATATGGGCAGAAATCAAGGGTCTAGGTGTGAATTCAATCAAAACCGTAATCGTTCTGTTCACAAGAAGAGTATAACTAGACAGCTGTGCGATGCCAAAGCTCTATGGATTAACTCTGACTCTCTACTGAGTACTGAGCTAAATATATTGGAACTATCCTTGATAACAAACTCAGTTGGAAACGCAACACAGAGGAAAGAAGGGAAAGGGCACTGTGCTCCCTTAATGCCAAGGACCTTCGGTAAGAAATGGATTGAGTGGGCTTGTACTGGTACTGGTACTGGTACTGGTACTGGTACTGGTACTGGTACTGGTACTGGTACTGGTACTGGTACTGGTACTGGTACTGGTACTGGTACTGGTACTGGTACTGGTACTGGTACTGGTACTGGTACTGGTACTGGTACTGGTACTGGTACTGGTACTGGTACTGGTACTGGTACTGGTACTGGTACTGGTACTGGTACTGGTACTGGTACTGGTACTGGTACTGGTACTGGTACTGGTACTGGTACTGGTACTGGTACTGGTACTGGTACTGGTACTGGTACTGGTACTGGTACTGGTACTGGTACTGGTACTGGTACTGGTACTGGTACTGGTACTGGTACTGGTACTGGTACTGGTACTGGTACTGGTACTGGTACTGGTACTGGTACTGGTACTGGTACTGGTACTGGTACTGGTACTGGTACTGGTACTGGTACTGGTACTGGTACTGGTACTGGTACTGGTACTGGTACTGGTACTGGTACTGGTACTGGTACTGGTACTGGTACTGGTACTGGTACTGGTACTGGTACTGGTACTGGTACTGGTACTGGTAATGGTACTAATACTGGTACTGGTACTGGTACTGGTACTGGTACTGGTACTGGTACTGGTACTGGTACTGGTACTGGTACTGGCACTCGTTTATATTTTCTCCTGTTTTTCTCAAGCCCTTCCCTTCAAGAACTTATATCGCTGAAAACAGCCAAATATTTTCGAGGTCTTTCTTCAGCAATAAAGTCAGACATTCTTCAGGCCAATTTGGTTGAAATAATTTCCTTAGCCTGAGCGTGACGGCATGCGATCACAAGTCAGTGCTGCTAATTTTTTCTGCTACTGATATTTGACGCTAGGGATTTTAATTCATTGCGATGCAAGCGCCAAAAAAAAGCAAACATTTATGGCGGGGTTTTTCTTTTGTTTCTGAGCTAAGGTCAGAGAAGAAATTAATATAAGAAATAAGTGCAAAAAAAAACAAAAAACAAACAGTTGGCTAAAAAGCGAGTTACGAGTGCAAAACGTTGTTTAACTGTTAAGCGACGAGTTTTTTGTTAATTGAAAACGTCGGCGGAGCTGGCTTAATTTCATTCATTCATTCATTCATTCCATTCGCTCACTCGTTTAGTCATTATTTAGCACTTCCAACGGAGTCGTAGTCAGAGCCGTGTTATTCCTTTATGGCGCTGCACTCATGCATATGCAAGAACCAAGAGGAAACAACAGCAGCAACAACAACATGCTGGCCAGGCAGGGGGAAAAATGTATAGCTTTGTATATGTTGTTTTTTTCTTTTATTTTCGTTGTTCTTCCTGACATGTTGACGTCTACAAATTTACACTTTGACTAAATGCAGCACAACTGAAAAAAAAATATTCTTGTTTGTTTGGGCATGAAAAGTAATGTGAAGGTTAAGGTTTATAATGTGCTGAGAAAACAACATATCAACAGCAAAAACAACAGAAACAACAACAACAACAACCACCGTAGGCGAGACACATAAATTACATTAAAAATTTTTGGGTGGAAGTTCTGGGTGTCATGGTGCAAACAAGCATTAAGCTTTATACAACTAATGCAACACGGAAAATTCTAAGGACTCTATGTGTGGAATGTGTTAATTTTGATACATGATTTTAAGTATTTAATTTTATAATAAATATTCTTGAATTTTCTGCATAAATTAGTAACAAAAAGTAATAAAAATCTTTGGAAACATAATTAAAACTTAATTTAATCATAAGTAGGAAAACGCATGCACGCCGGATTTTGCTGAAAATAATCATTATATTTAAAATTTCAAAAATAATTTCAATTATAACTTTTAAAAAACTCATTTTTTAATTTAAGTGGAGCTCTTTAAATGCTATTGTCATCTCTGGTTATTATTTATGTTCTTTCTTTAAGTGTCTTTGCATTTTAACAAACAATTTCAACAGCGCAAACATTTCTTCAAATCCTATTTAAATGCGATTTTTTTAACCTCGCGACAGCTCATAACTCATGTTTAAATCATGTGGGCGTAACTTTAAGTCACTAACCACAGCGAAATCAACAACCAGCTGCACTGGCGACAACAAGTGCATTTTTTAAGTGCTTTTCAGCTATACTCAGCGCAAAATGTTGCATTGTTTTTTTTTTTTTTGTGAATATTTTAAATATTGTTTTAATATGAAGGAATAACATGGGCGTGGCAAATCTTATTTAAGTGCAATAAACTTTCAAGTAAATAATTTAGTAATGAAATGGTAAACAGATATAAATATTAGAAAAGATAATCACTGCAAAGATAGTACTGTTACCTACAAAGACGTATCGTAACAACTTATTGAAAACAGTTCTCAGAGCAATTTTTTTTTAAAACTAAGAATATATTTATATATTTTTAGAATTTTTCGGAGAGTAAAAGTTTTATCTTTCGACGGCCATTGTCATAGCGGAAAAATTTAAATTTTGTACAATTTAACATACATTCTTGAAACACCCTCTTTGAAAACTGCTTTAAAATGCAGTTTTTGAAACCTTAAGCATATTTTTAGGCCTTTTCGAAGCGAAAAAGTTAAACTTTTAGGCAATTTAACATATAATCTGAAAAAGAAAGTATTTGAAAACAGTATTTAAAAAAAATATTTGAAAACAGTGGTATATTTTTAGGCTTTGTCGAAAATAAAAATTTTAAAATTATGTAGATTTAACTTTGAAAGACATTTTTTTCAAAATGAATGCATATTTTTAGGTCTTATCGAAGCGAAAAATTTAAAGATTAGACAATTTAACTTAAATTCTGAAAAACAACTCATTGGAAACATTTCTGAGAGACATTTTTTTACAAATTTTTTCATATTTGTAGGATTTGTCGAAAATTAAAAATTAAATTTTTTAACGATTTGACTTTAATTCTGAAAAATAACTTTTTAAAACAGTTATGTAAAACTTTTTTCAAGAACAGTTTTGAAAAACTTTTTCGAAAACTATACCCTACTTTAAGACCTTGTTAAAGCAAAAAAGTTTAAATTTTGTGCAATTTGACTTGTATTCTAAAAAAGTAATATATAAAAATATTTGAAAAGATCATTTTTTGAAAACTATATCATATTTTTAGGCTTTGTCTAAGAAAAAAATATTTGAAATTGTGATGTTTTATAATTTTTTTCATGTTGACTACCGATTGAATACCGGTTTCTGAGAAAATCGCTTCTGCGTTAGAAAAAAAGATGGCTGCGTTTGGGTTTCCAGTGTGTGCAACCTAAATTCTGCCTGTTGACGTTGCCGGCTGAGCTTTCAGTTCGATCTGAGCCGCGAGTAAAGACGTTGTGATAAGTGAATAAGTCGTGGGATTCTGACCCGACTCCGGAAAACACAAAGAAGGCAATTTGGTCAAGTGACCAACGGAAGCCGTGGGATTGCGGCTAGATACGGTTCGAACTGGTAAAAGGCGTGAGCCAGGAGCCTGGAACCTGTTTCTGGAATTTTTAACTTGGCACCTTTTTGTGGAATTGTTACATCAGGGAGTATTCTGTATTCAGAGTTAACCTGTAGAGTTTTGGTCCTTGCTGGTATTTTATTTTGCGTTAATACTAATAGTGTACCCAGTTGTTGTGGCGATCTAGGTTGCCCCCCCCCCCCCCCCTTGTTTCTACCCCTTTTTCGTTTTGTCCTTCTACGGGATCGCCATTTCGGTTCCCCTTGTTAGGCCCCGCACTCGAGCCTAGTTCTTTCCAGAACAGGTAAATTTAGTGACTTCAGTCGGTGAAGTCGTGTGAGGGTTCAAGTCATCTCCTTGAACCCGCAACTAGAGTGCGATCCGTACCTTGGGTTTCTTTTTGTACCCTGTTATTTTGTGAGTTTTTTTTAGTTTAGTTTTTTCCATTTTCTGTCATATTTAACTTTCTTCATATTGTATATGTTGTTCGTTATAAAAACATAAATTTGTTAACTTTTAATTGAATAAATATTCAAATTTGAAATAATTCGTTTAGTCACATTTTTACTCCCACCCTCCCCTGCACATTGACTTTTTTTGCCCAGGTTGATGCATGCGAACCTGCCCCTCTCCGACTGAGCAGGTGGCACCTCTTTGTCTCGCAGGTCTTTTGACAGGTTTAAGTTACACAGTTAAAAATGGCAGGGTTCGTTGCTGTCGATTGCGATTTTTAACTCGTGCTATTTTACTAATTAGGCGTCAAATAAAGTAAAAAGTGCCCCGACATACCTTTACCTCAGTCTATTCAAATTATCAAGTAATCTCATCTTCAAGTTATCAAGTAATCTTATCCACAAATATTTTAACCATCAACTGCACTTCCACAGTTGTATAAATTGAAGAATTTTTAATTTAAGTTACTTAGAAATGTTGAAAGAATCAAAGAAAGGTATAGGTGTTGTACCATGGTTTGGCCGGAATTCGAATCTGGGACTGAATTTATGGATTGGCAGTCGAACACGCTTAACACTCGACTACCGAGGCCGTATTCGTATGCTTCGTTGTCGAGAGACTTTTTCCCAGAGCTGTCGCTTTGCGAATTAAAATTCCTCAAGATCTCTTTCATAAAGATTTCAATTGAGTTGACAATAGTATTGAATGATTTAGGCATATTGAAAGCCAGGTCATATCTGCCATAATTAGTCTCACGGTAGGGTATATTTAACAATTCCATGAGTCTAAAGTTTCTATCAGCTGCATAAAATTAAAAAAGAGCTAGAAGTGGTGCACAATTTATGTGACTCATTACTACATTGCGGGCAAATAAAGAGAGAAAATGCTTTCGATGGAATTCCAGAAACTTAAGTCCAAGAAGAGCACATCGAGCTTCATAGGAAGGCATAAAATTCCAGTGTAGTTTGCTAATTGCTCAACTTGTGAAACCCCTTTGAATATTTTTAATTCTTTTGATATGTACATTACATTAAGGCCACCCTAACACAGGGCCGGCCCGAGAACTTTTGGCACTCTAGAACAAGGGTTTAAATGGCGCCCCTAAAAGTTGAATAAACTTACTTCAAGGTAGAAAATTTAAACCCAAAAGTAAAACAAAAGGAAAATAATATGAAATTCTCAACTATTTAAGTAGAATTATTAAAATTTTTGGTCAAATTATTCAACGAAAAGGTTGAAAATTTCAACTACAAAGTTCAAAAACGAAAATTTTTACCGCAAAACATTGAAAAATACAACAGAAAGGTTGACTTTTTCAACCCAAGTAGTTAGCAATACAATTAAGAGACTAACTTTTCAACCGAAAAAGTTGAAAAACTTAACTTTAAGTTGACAACAAGTTGAAAAATTTAACAAAAAGGCTTTCTCAACGCTAGAAGATAACAAATCAACTAGAAGGCAAATTCTTTAACCGAAAAAGTTGAAAAATTTAATTAAAAATTTACTTTTTTAACCCTAATAATTAAGAAATTCAACTGAAAGGTTGTTTTTTCTTCCTATAAGTTGAAAAATTCAAATGAAAGTTGTTCCTATAATAAAAAAAAAAGAACAATTGATAATTTTTAAAATTTGCTTTTTATTCATAAAAAATTATAATTGATAATTTTTTGAAATTGTAATAAAAAATTGAATTTACTGCAAACAGAAAAACATTTAAAAGTAGAAAATTTTATCATTCATGGCAAAAAATATGTTATAAACATGTTGACTTTTTCAATAAATTTTTAAACCTATAAAGATGAAAATCTGGACTTTAAAAGTTGAAGAAGTACATTTTAAAGATGCTCAATTCGTCTCTTATGTTGAAATACTTCTTGAACTCAGCAATGAAAGAAATACTTTGCCAAAATAGTTGAAAAAATTTACTAAAAAAGTTGAAAATTTTGTGGCCTAAAGTTCTAATAAGTTTTATTACATTTAATGAATGTTGAAAATTTGACGTAAATAGTTGAAAAATTAAAAATTAGTCCCTTTCGTTTCAATAATTATAAAACTAAAAAAAAACAAGTAAAGAAAGTCTAAAGTCGGTCTAGGCCGACTATGAAATACCCTAAACCCACTTTTCAAAAACAACAAAATTTTTATTGTAAATGGGCGTGTCCGTGGGATAATGAAGCCTATAATTTATGTGCATTTAATTGTTGATGAAAAATGTACACATACCAAGTTTTATTCCCGTAGCTCACAGTTAATGCCTTTATTGTGCTTTCGCTATGGGAGGTGGGCGTGTTCATGGAGGGATGACTTCCAATTTTTGAACACACCTTAGTTTTGGTATAAAATACATGCATACCAAATTTAATTTCTCTATGACAAACATAACCTTATTTATTGAGTTTAAAACTTTTTGGGTTGTATGGGAAAAAGGCGTGTCCGTCGGCGGATGACGTCCATTTTTCAAAAACATCTTTGTCTTGTGATAAAAAACATACGTGCCAAATTTTAGCTCTGTAGGTCAAACAGAGGCTTATTGATTGCGTTTTCAATTTTTGGGTTGTATGAGAGGTGGGTGTGTCCGTAAGCGGATGACGTCCATTCTTCAAAGACATCTTTGTGTTGGCATAAAACACATACATATCAAATTTTATTGTTGTAGGTTAACTATGAGCTGAGTTATGCAGTTTTCAATTTTCGCGTTGTATGGGAGGTAGGCGTGTCCGTGGGCGGATGATAGCCATCTTTCAAAATCATCTTTGTTTTGTTATACAAAACATACGTGCCAAATTTTAGCTCTTTAGGTTAAACACAAGCTTATTTATTGCGTTTTCAATTTTTGGGTTGTATGGGAGGTGGGCGTGTCAGTGAGCGGATGACGTCCATTTTTCGAAAACATCTCTGTGTTGGTATAAAATACATACATACCAAATTTTATTGTTGTAGGTTAATTATGAGCTGAGTTATGCAGTTTTCAATTTTCGCGTTGTATGGGAGGTAGGCGTGTCCGTGGGCGGATAATGTCCATAGTTCAAAATCATTTTTGTTTTGTTATAAGAAATATATGTGCCAAATTTAAGGTTTTTAAGTTAAACACAGGCTTAATTATTGCGTTTTCAATTTTTGGGTTGTATGGGAGGTGGGCGTGTCCGTGAACGGATGACGTCCATTTTTCGAAAACATTTTTGTGTTGACATAAAATACATGCACACCAAATTTTATTGTTGTAGGTTAATTATGAGCTGAGTTATGCAGTTTTCAATTTTTGCGTTGTATGGGAGGTAGGCGTGTCCGTGGGCGGATTCCAAAAATATTCAATAGTGCAGATCCTTGGGTGCATGTGACCATGTGTACCAATTTTCATCCTATTATCTCTACTCCTTCTTCTTATCCTGTGTATACGGACAACACACAGACGGACAGACGGACGGACGGACGGTCGGACGGACGGATGGACGAACATGGATAGCTTGACTCAGGTGGTGACGCTGATCAAGAATATATATACTTTTCTATACCGGACTCGCTTCGTTCTATGCGTTACAAACGTTTGCACAAAGTTAATATACCCTGACCTTTCAGGTTTAGGGTATAACAAGTAAAGAAAGTCTTAAGTCGGTCTAGGCCGACTATGAAATACCCTAAACCCACTTTTCAAAAACAAAAAATTTTTATTGGAATGGGCGTCTCCAAGGGCGGATGAAGCCTATATTTTATATGCATTTAAATGTTGATGAAAAATTTACACATACCAAGTTTTATTCCTGTAGCTCACAGTTAATGCCTTTATTGAGCTTTCGCTATGGGAGGTGGGGGTGTTCATGGAGGGATTACTTCCAATTTTTGAACACACCTTAGTTTTGGTATAAAATACATACATACCAAATTTAATTTCTCTATGACAAACATAACCTTATTTATTGAGTTTAAAACTTTTTGGGTTGTATGGGAAAAAGGCGTGTCCGTAGGCGGATGACGTCCATTTTTCAAAACCATCTTTGTCTTGTCATAAAAAACATACGTGCCAAATTTTAGCTCTGTAGGTCAAACAGAGGCTTATTGATTGCGTTTTCAATTTTTGGGTTGTATGGGAGGTGGGCGTGTCCGTAGGCGGATGACGTCCATTTTTCAAAGACATCTTTGTGTTGATATAAAACACATACATACCAAATTTGATTGTTGTAGGCTTGTTATGAGCTGAGTTATGCAGTTTTCAATTTTCGCGTTGTATGGGAGGTAGGCGTGTCCGTGGGCGAATGATGTCCACTTTTCACAACCATCTTTGTTTTGTTACAAAAAAATTATATGTGCCAAATTTTAGCTCTGCAGGTAAAACAGAGACTTATTTATTGCGTTTTCAATTTTTAGGTTGTATGGGAGGTGGGCGTGTCCGTAAGTGGATGAGGTCCATTTTTCAAAGACATCTTTGTGTTGATACAGAACACATACAAACCAAATTTTATTGTTGTAGGCTAATTATGAGCTGAGTTATGCAGTTTTCAATTTTCCCGTTGTACGGGAGGTAGGCGTGTCCGTAGACGGATTCCAAAAATATTCAATAGTGCAGATTCTTGGGTCCATGTAACCATGTGTACCAAGTTTCATCTAATTATCTCGACTCTTTCTTCTTATCCTGTGTTTACGGACAACACACAGACGGACGGACGGACGGACATAGATAGCTCGACTCACGTGGTGACGCTGATCAAGAATATATATACTTTTCTATACCGGACTCGCTTCGTTCTATGCGTTACAAACGTTTGCACAAAGTTAATATACCCTCACCTTTCAAGTTTAGGGTATAAAAAAAATGTTCGTTGTCCTTGCCGGTATTTGAACCGTGGACACTCTAGTACTAGAAGCACACATTAGCACACTCGGCCATACATGAACTTTCAAACCAGTGATCAAATTTCAATAAACAAGTTTTTATACGGGTTTCGTGTTCCATAGACCAACAGTCAACCGACTGTTGATTTGAAAGTTTCATTTGTTGGATGGTATTTAACAGTGAAATCTGTTATTTCAACCCATGATTTGTTTAATATAACAGTATTTTTTCCCTCAGTGTATAAGAGACAAACCTGTGTTGACTCACAGACAATCTCAGACCATATTTTTAATACAGTTATAAATATTACTTTTTAACAAGCGCTTTGAAAATTTTACGAATAAATGACAATTTCAATATTGGTCGAAAATTATAAATATTTGTCTAGATCCACATTTGAAAGTAGGTGTAATCGCTGATATTTTGCAGACATCTAAAAATTTTTCTTGGAGGAGTGACATATTGAAAAGATGAGTCAGTGGCTTGCACATGAAAAAAACAGAATTTGTTATAACACGGGTAGAATTTTATCCGGACCACATCTCTTTTTAACATCAAGACTAACTAGAGCATCGAATACATCATCCTGCGAGAATAAGAAGTAGCCAGGCTCAGTAATTGGTGCCTCGTGGGTTGCATATCGACCATCAAGATGAAATATCACGGATATAATTTCAACAGAGATCAAATAAATCACAATATCTTGAAAGTTATCTGAATATTTATCTTGGTAGAACATATTTGTAGAAAGGTCGCTGGTGTTTGTTCTTTTTGCTATTCAGCAATATCAAAAATAATTTGGGCTTATGTTTCATTATTTTAAAGCCAGTAAATGAATACTATATAAAAATATTTTAAGATTCTCGTAATTTTTCGAGCCTGAAAATATTTATGTCGAAAACCTTTATTTTTATTCTAAATCTATCTAGGAAAATACTACCTATAGGCTAGTCTTGTGTTAACATTAATTTTTTCTTGGTGTATTTGCATAAGATACATACTTAAAAGGTTTGACAGGACTAATGAATTTCTATTACAAAATATTTTAATGCTTAAGTCATAAATGCAATTTTTATAGCTCAACTCCTCATTAACTTTTCATTTAACTCAGGTTCTCTAAATAGTTCAACAAAGCCAAAAGTTGTATAAAATTTCCAGTCTTCGTTTCATGATTCTTGAATTTTCTTAATAATTGGATGGAACGGTGTGCCATAAAATTGGCGGGCATTATAGCGTAGGCGTGGCACAGCGCATAAGACATAAATATAAGTTGTTGAAGCAGTGCAAGATTTAACAGTTCGTTAAAAAAGAAAGTGCCTAGCTTCCGGCTATAGCAATATGATAATATACGTCGTCTTTTAGTAGACAAACCTACACACAGATGCGCACGCAAACGCACTCGTATACATGAAAATGTTTTCAACGCTTTTCATATGACAGTTTTTCATAGCCGCAGGAAAATTTCTTTGAGTTGTTTGAGTGCCTACGCTGAAAGTTTTCCTCTTTTTTGTTTTGCGTTGTTTTTTTTTTTTGCCATGAAAACAGCTAATAAAATTTCTTTTTCCTTACAACAGATGCATGTTTTTAGGCGCCAGAAAGCGGCACATGTGGCTCGTATAAATTTTTTACCATGCAATGCTGTGCAACATTTAATTGTAATTGTTGCCAAGATGTAGATGTGAGATGAAGTTTATGCCTTTTTATTGTTGTTGTTATGTAGCTGCAACTCTTGTATAGCTGTTCACTATAGCTCACAAAATACATGCCTACCTTTGAAACTTGATCTGGAGAAGCAGTTAGCAAAAATATATGTTGTAAACCACAGGTTTATAGTTGTTGCACTAAAAGCTGTTATTTTAATAGCTGTTTTGTTTGTTATATTTAAATGTGTGCTTTTAATGTTAGCACAAAAAAAATTATTTAATGTTTTTTTTTTACACTATTGTTATTTAATATTTTTATTTTTGTTAAAATTTAAATTAAAATAATTTGCAGAAATTTTTTAATTATTTGTGGCTATTGCTTAAGTTTAACGTGATTTTTCATTGCTTTTTTAGCGTGAAAAACAGTCATTAAATTATGCAAGTGTTTCCACCTACATTACATCTAAAATATATTGTTAAACTTCTATGCGTTATTTGCATTAGTTTGGCGCCTAAAAGCATGCAAATTGCCTCATAAGCTTTTATTAAATACTACTATTTCAGCTTGACCTAATTTAATGTACACCTAAAAGTATGCATACCAATTAATGCTTTGCTAATTGGTTAGATTTTTAATGAACACGACTACAAAATATTAATTTTTGTCTATCGATTTCAATTTTTAATTAATTATATCTGTTTAATTGATTACATAAACGTTTTGAACTGTTAGCTTTATCTGTAATATATTTTTTTTTTGCTTTGTATAGAAAAAAAAAAAAAAAATGTTAGTTAGTGTCAAAAAAAAAATTGCTATTTATTAAAATGATATGCAATTTTTAGCTTTTTTTTGTTGATATTGAAATTTAATTCATTTTAAATTGTGTAATATTTTTTCATATATTTTTAAATTAACTCTTTCGCCGTAAACAATGCAATCTATATTAATTATGACATTTTTATTTAATGGCTTAAATGATTTGTTAAATTTGTGTCAACACTTGTTTCAAGGATTTTTCCTCTTAAAAGAGAAATAAGTTTTTTTAAAAACATAAATCAACAATTACAAATAAACCACTAAAAAGTAATTTGAAAATTATTCCAGGTTTACCGATAGATTTCATATTTCATATTTCATATTTCATATTTCATATTTCATATTTCATATTTCATATTTCATATTTCATATTTCATATTTCATATTTCATATTTTCATATTTCATATTTCATATTTCATATTTCATATTTCATATTTCATATTTCATATTTCATATTTCATATTTCATATTTCATATTTCATATTTCATATTTCATATTTCATATTTCATATTTCATATTTCATATTTCATATTTCATATTTCATATTTCATATTTCATATTTCATATTTCATATTTCATATTTCATATTTCATATTTCATATTTCATATTTCATATTTCATATTTCATATTTCATATTTCATATTTCATATTTCATATTTCATATTTCATATTTCATATTTCATATTTCATATTTCATATTTCATATTTCATATTTCATATTTCATATTTCATATTTCATATTTCATATTTCATATTTCATATTTCATATTTCATATTTCATATTTCATATTTCATATTTCATATTTCATATTTCATATTTCATATTTCATATTTCATATTTCATATTTCATATTTCATATTTCATATTTCATATTTCATATTTCATATTTCATATTTCATATTTCATATTTCATATTTCATATTTCATATTTCATATTTCATATTTCATATTTCATATTTCATATTTCATATTTCATATTTCATATTTCATATTTCATATTTCATATTTCATATTTCATATTTCATATTTCATATTTCATATTTCATATTTCATATTTCATATTTCATATTTCATATTTCATATTTCATATTTCATATTTCATATTTCATATTTCATATTTCATATTTCATATTTCATATTTCATATTTCATATTTCATATTTCATATTTCATATTTCATATTTCATATTTCATATTTCATATTTCATATTTCATATTTCATATTTCATATTTCATATTTCATATTTCATATTTCATATTTCATATTTCATATTTCATATTTCATATTTCATATTTCATATTTCATATTTCATATTTCATATTTCATATTTCATATTTCATATTTCATATTTCATATTTCATATTTCATATTTCATATTTCATATTTCATATTTCATATTTCATATTTCATATTTCATATTTCATATTTCATATTTCATATTTCATATTTCATATTTCATATTTCATATTTCATATTTCATATTTCATATTTCATATTTCATATTTCATATTTCATATTTCATATTTCATATTTCATATTTCATATTTCATATTTCATATTTCATATTTCATATTTCATATTTCATATTTCATATTTCATATTTCATATTTCATATTTCATATTTCATATTTCATATTTCATATTTCATATTTCATATTTCATATTTCATATTTCATATTTCATATTTCATATTTCATATTTCATATTTCATATTTCATATTTCATATTTCATATTTCATATTTCATATTTCATATTTCATATTTCATATTTCATATTTCATATTTCATATTTCATATTTCATATTTCATATTTCATATTTCATATTTCATATTTCATATTTCATATTTCATATTTCATATTTCATATTTCATATTTCATATTTCATATTTCATATTTCATATTTCATATTTCATATTTCATATTTCATATTTCATATTTCATATTTCATATTTCATATTTCATATTTCATATTTCATATTTCATATTTCATATTTCATATTTCATATTTCATATTTCATATTTCATATTTCATATTTCATATTTCATATTTCATATTTCATATTTCATATTTCATATTTCATATTTCATATTTCATATTTCATATTTCATATTTCATATTTCATATTTCATATTTCATATTTCATATTTCATATTTCATATTTCATATTTCATATTTCATATTTCATATTTCATATTTCATATTTCATATTTCATATTTCATATTTCATATTTCATATTTCATATTTCATATTTCATATTTCATATTTCATATTTCATATTTCATATTTCATATTTCATATTTCATATTTCATATTTCATATTTCATATTTCATATTTCATATTTCATATTTCATATTTCATATTTCATATTTCATATTTCATATTTCATATTTCATATTTCATATTTCATATTTCATATTTCATATTTCATATTTCATATTTCATATTTCATATTTCATATTTCATATTTCATATTTCATATTTCATATTTCATATTTCATATTTCATATTTCATATTTCATATTTCATATTTCATATTTCATATTTCATATTTCATATTTCATATTTCATATTTCATATTTCATATTTCATATTTCATATTTCATATTTCATATTTCATATTTCATATTTCATATTTCATATTTCATATTTCATATTTCATATTTCATATTTCATATTTCATATTTCATATTTCATATTTCATATTTCATATTTCATATTTCATATTTCATATTTCATATTTCATATTTCATATTTCATATTTCATATTTCATATTTCATATTTCATATTTCATATTTCATATTTCATATTTCATATTTCATATTTCATATTTCATATTTCATATTTCATATTTCATATTTCATATTTCATATTTCATATTTCATATTTCATATTTCATATTTCATATTTCATATTTCATATTTCATATTTCATATTTCATATTTCATATTTCATATTTCATATTTCATATTTCATATTTCATATTTCATATTTCATATTTCATATTTCATATTTCATATTTCATATTTCATATTTCATATTTCATATTTCATATTTCATATTTCATATTTCATATTTCATATTTCATATTTCATATTTCATATTTCATATTTCATATTTCATATTTCATATTTCATATTTCATATTTCATATTTCATATTTCATATTTCATATTTCATATTTCATATTTCATATTTCATATTTCATATTTCATATTTCATATTTCATATTTCATATTTCATATTTCATATTTCATATTTCATATTTCATATTTCATATTTCATATTTCATATTTCATATTTCATATTTCATATTTCATATTTCATATTTCATATTTCATATTTCATATTTCATATTTCATATTTCATATTTCATATTTCATATTTCATATTTCATATTTCATATTTCATATTTCATATTTCATATTTCATATTTCATATTTCATATTTCATATTTCATATTTCATATTTCATATTTCATATTTCATATTTCATATTTCATATTTCATATTTCATATTTCATATTTCATATTTCATATTTCATATTTCATATTTCATATTTCATATTTCATATTTCATATTTCATATTTCATATTTCATATTTCATATTTCATATTTCATATTTCATATTTCATATTTCATATTTCATATTTCATATTTCATATTTCATATTTCATATTTCATATTTCATATTTCATATTTCATATTTCATATTTCATATTTCATATTTCATATTTCATATTTCATATTTCATATTTCATATTTCATATTTCATATTTCATATTTCATATTTCATATTTCATATTTCATATTTCATATTTCATATTTCATATTTCATATTTCATATTTCATATTTCATATTTCATATTTCATATTTCATATTTCATATTTCATATTTCATATTTCATATTTCATATTTCATATTTCATATTTCATATTTCATATTTCATATTTCATATTTCATATTTCATATTTCATATTTCATATTTCATATTTCATATTTCATATTTCATATTTCATATTTCATATTTCATATTTCATATTTCATATTTCATATTTCATATTTCATATTTCATATTTCATATTTCATATTTCATATTTCATATTTCATATTTCATATTTCATATTTCATATTTCATATTTCATATTTCATATTTCATATTTCATATTTCATATTTCATATTTCATATTTCATATTTCATATTTCATATTTCGGATTTATTTCTCATTTCACTTTCACTTTCACATTTCGCTTTTATATGTCGAATTTCACTTTCACATTTTAATTTCGCGTTTTTATTTCACTTCACATTTCATTTTCACATTTCATTTTCAAATTTCACTTTCACATTTCACTGTCACATTTCATATTTCACATTTCACCTTAACGTTTCGCATTTCATATTTCATATTTTTTCATTTATCTTATTTTTTTTACGATTTTACTCACAAAATTTAAAAAAGTTTTTATTTATTCTTGATTATTTTTTTAAAATTTTTAAAAAATTGCCATATTATACCTCAGCTTTAAAGAAAATCTTAAAAATTGTTTGCCCCCCTTAAGCAGAGCTTATTTCTGCCTTAAGCTTTCTACGCATTCAGAAAAGATTCTTCATCACGCTTGCTTGAGCAAAAATGCTACGTTTAAGTTTTCACTTATTTTGCTTTCATATCGTTCTCTCTCTTCCTTCATTTTTTTTTATATATATTGTTTTTGTTGTTTTGTCCTTTTGATTAATGGTTTTCTTGAAAAATTGACACATTGGAAAGTGGAAAACGCAGTCATAAAGAAAAATTGTCGATGATGAAGTTGTTTTATTTTACGTATTGCTGCCTTCGAATTGTTTGCCAAGCAACAAATATGTAAGTAAATATATGTATGTGTGAGTGTGTGTTTGTGTGCTTTAAGTAGGTATACAGCTAAAGTGTCGCTAAATGCCTAAAAGCACACTTAAAGCAACGAAAAAAAAACAAAATCAAAAAGAAGAATACACAACAAAAAAAAATAAAATAAACGTAACTGTTACAAGTAAGCTTAAAAGGACAGCGAACAGGATATCCTTATTGATCTATGCTGGCCAGGACTTAAGCTACTATGACGAAGGAAAAAAAAAATGCTACAACAACAACAATAAATTTCGTCCACTACGTGCAGCAGCACTCGGAAGACAACAAAAAGCAACAACAACAACAGCAGCAAAAAAACAGAATAGCTACTTTGGACAAAATATTCAATTCAGTTTTTTATTTTATTTTATTTTATTTCATGGCAACACCGAAACTTGTGCTTTGACTGAACAATTTTTTGGAACAGGATACGTCAAGGATATGGAATTTTGTTGTGACATTCTTTTTATAGCTTACCAATATTTGTGTTGTTTTTTTTTCTTGCTTAGGATTTTCTTTTCAATTATTTTTTTTTTATGTTTTTGCTAAAGATTTTTTGCTTACTTTTAGCTTTTTTTTTTGGCATTACCGGTTTTGTCTTTTTTTTTTGCTATATTTTATTTTTACTTGGCAGCTTTAGATGGCAGATATTTGGGGACATTTTTGTGAAACAGGTGGTTTATTGAATGCCAAAGACGTTTTAGCTGAATATCCTGTCGAATATTTGTTGTAGGATTTCGATTGTCATGGCAATCAATAAATATTTGGTCATGCTGTGTGTCTAAAGTGGCATCAAGTGTGGCAGTTGTAGCCACTACAAAAATAGACCAGTCTTCGGGAAGGAGGAGACGTGTTGCTAAACATTTGCTCATGTCTTTTTTTTATATATTTTTTCTTTCTTCGTCGCATCACTAATGTTGTTTCGGTGTAACAATTGAATTTAAATCTGTTTAATCCGGACATCGCAATTTAGCTTGTTTGGATTTCTTATATCGGTGATGTTTCAAAACCCTCACTTTTTAGCTGCAGACATCATCGTCGTCTTTCGGCTTACTGCTCATGGCTGTTGTTTGTTTGTTTTTTTTTTTATATTTTTTCGTTCTCTCTCTTAAGAGATTTTTCGGAAACGTAGATAAAATTTGTAAACTTGTTACGTGATTTGTATACTAAGCAGTCTGACGTCATGTTTTGTACAGAGCTATAATATATTTAATACGCCAGGCAAATAGCGCACAAAAAAATTTATTTGTAATGAAATTGTTGCTGTTTTTGGCAGCTTGAAAAATGCTCTTAGCAGTATATTTGATACGTTCGAGTCAATAAAGATTACATTATCACCTACTGGATAATGCTTAAACAATCAATGAAAATTTCTAAAATATAATCTTTATGCTTAACAAAGTAATGCAAAAGTTATGCAAGAAGAAAAGAAAATTTCATGTAATAACAGTTAAAGAAATTGACTAAAATAGCCTTAAGGATATAAACTTCAGCGTACAGAAATATGCAAATTTCGTAACAAAAGAAAATATTTAATAATAAATTGTCTTCCTTTCTCGAACTCGAATGTGCCTAATCCAAGTTCAAGTCCAAGTCCAAGTCCAAGTCCAAGTCCAAGTCAAAGTCAGTCCAAGTCCAAGTCCAAGTCCAAGTCCAAGTCCAAGTCCAAGTCCAAGTCCAAGTCCAAGTCCAAGTCCAAGTCCAAGTCCAAGTCCAAGTCCAAGTCCAAGTCCAAGTCCAAGTCCAAGTCCAAGTCCAAGTCCAAGTCAAGTCCAAGTCCAAGTCCAAGTCCAAGTCCAAGTCCAAGTCCAAGTCCAAGTCCAAGTCCAAGTCCAAGTCCAAGTCCAAGTCCAAGTCCAAGTCCAAGTCCAAGTCCAAGTCCAAGTCCAAGTCCAAGTCCAAGTCCAAGTCCAAGTCCAAGTCCAAGTCCAAGTCCAAGTCCAAGTCCAAGTCCAAGTCCAAGTCCAAGTCCAAGTCCAAGTCCAAGTCCAAGTCCAAGTCCAAGTCCAAGTCCAAGTCCAAGTCCAAGTCCAAGTCCAAGTCCAAGTCCAAGTCCAAGTCCAAGTCCAAGTCCAAGTCCAAGTCCAAGTCCAAGTCCAAGTCCAAGTCCAAGTCCAAGTCCAAGTCCAAGTCCAAGTCCAAGTCCAAGTCCAAGTCCAAGTCCAAGTCCAAGTCCAAGTCCAAGTCCAAGTCCAAGTCCAAGTCCAAGTCCAAGTCCAAGTCCAAGTCCAAGTCCAAGTCCAAGTCCAAGTCCAAGTCCAAGTCCAAGTCCAAGTCCAAGTCCAAGTCCAAGTCCAAGTCCAAGTCCAAGTCCAAGTCCAAGTCCAAGTCCAAGTCCAAGTCCAAGTCCAAGTCCAAGTCCAAGTCCAAGTCCAAGTCTAAGTCCAAGTCCAAGTCCAAGTCCAAGTCCAAGTCCAAGTCCAAGTCCAAGTCCAAGTCCAAGTCCAAGTCCAAGTCCAAGTCCAAGTCCAAGTCCAAGTCCAAGTCCAAGTCCAAGTCCAAGTCCAAGTCCAAGTCCAAGTCCAAGTCCAAGTCCAAGTCCAAGTCCAAGTCCAAGTCCAAGTCCAAGTCCAAGTCCAAGTCCAAGTCCAAGTCCAAGTCCAAGTCCAAGTCCAAGTCCAAGTCCAAGTCCAAGTCCAAGTCCAAGTCCAAGTCCAAGTCCAAGTCCAAGTCCAAGTCCAAGTCCAAGTCCAAGTCCAAGTCCAAGTCCAAGTCCAAGTCCAAGTCCAAGTCCAAGTCCAAGTCCAAGTCCAAGTCCAAGTCCAAGTCCAAGTCCAAGTCCAAGTCCAAGTCCAAGTCCAAGTCCAAGTCCAAGTCCTAGTCCAAGTCCAAGTCCAAGTCCAAGTCCAAGTCCAAGTCCAAGTCCAAGTCCAAGTCCAAGTCCAAGTCCAAGTCCAAGTCCAAGTCCAAGTCCAAGTCCAAGTCCAAGTCCAAGTCCAAGTCCAAGTCCAAGTCCAAGTCCAAGTCCAAGTCCAAGTCCAAGTCCAAGTCCAAGTCCAAGTCCAAGTCCAAGTCCAAGTCCAAGTCCAAGTCCAAGTCCAAGTCCAAGTCCAAGTCCAAGTCCAAGTCCAAGTCCAAGTCCAAGTCCAAGTCCAAGTCCAAGTCCAAGTCCAAGTCCAAGTCCAAGTCCAAGTCCAAGTCCAAGTCCAAGTCCAAGTCCAAGTCCAAGTCCAAGTCCAAGTCCAAGTCCAAGTCCAAGTCCAAGTCCAAGTCCAAGTCCAAGTCCAAGTCCAAGTCCAAGTCCAAGTCCAAGTCCAAGTCCAAGTCCAAGTCCAAGTCCAAGTCCAAGTCCAAGTCCAAGTCCAAGTCCAAGTCCAAGTCCAAGTCCAAGTCCAAGTCCAAGTCCAAGTCCAAGTCCAAGTCCAAGTCCAAGTCCAAGTCCAAGTCCAAGTCCAAGTCCAAGTCCAAGTCCAAGTCAAGTCCAAGTCCAAGTCCAAGTCCAAGTCCAAGTCCAAGTCCAAGTCCAAGTCCAAGTCCAAGTCCAAGTCCAAGTCCAAGTCCAAGTCCAAGTCCAAGTCCAAGTCCAAGTCCAAGTCCAAGTCCAAGTCCAAGTCCAAGTCCAAGTCCAAGTCCAAGTCCAAGTCCAAGTCCAAGTCCAAGTCCAAGTCCAAGTCCAAGTCCAAGTCCAAGTCCAAGTCCAAGTCCAAGTCCAAGTCCAAGTCCAAGTCCAAGTCCAAGTCCAAGTCCAAGTCCAAGTCCAAGTCCAAGTCCAAGTCCAAGTCCAAGTCCAAGTCCAAGTCCAAGTCCAAGTCCAAGTCCAAGTCCAAGTCCAAGTCCAAGTCCAAGTCCAAGTCCAAGTCCAAGTCCAAGACTTCAAATTCAAATTCAAGTCCAAGACTTCAAATTCAAGTCCAAGTCCAAGACTTCAAATTCAAGTCCAAGACTTCAAAATCAAATTCAAATTCAAATTCAAATTCAAATTCAAATTCAAATTCAAATTCAAATTCAAATTCAAATTCAAATTCAAATTCAAATTCAAATTCAAATTCAAATTCAAATTCAAATTCAAATTCAAATTCAAATTCAAATTCAAATTCAAATTCAAATTCAAATTCAAATTCAAATTCAAATTCAAATTCAAATTCAAATTCAAATTCAAATTCAAATTCAAATTCAAATTCAAATTCAAATTCAAATTCAAATTCAAATTCAAATTCAAATTCAAATTCAAATTCAAATTCAAATTAAAAGAAATTGAAATTGAAACTGAAATTGAAATTGAAATTGAAATTGAAATTGAAATTGAAATTGAAATTGAAATTGAAATTGAAATTGAAATTGAAATTGAAATTGAAATTGAAATTGAAATTGAAATTGAAATTGAAATTGAAATTGAAATTGAAATTGAAATTGAAATTGAAATTGAAATTGAAATTGAAATTGAAATTGAAATTGAAATTGAAATTGAAATTGAAATTGAAATTGAAATTGAAATTGAAATTGAAATTGAAATTGAAATTGAAATTGAAATTGAAATTGAAATTGAAATTGAAATTGAAATTGAAATTGAAATTGAAATTGAAATTGAAATTGAAATTGAAATTGAAATTGAAATTGAAATTGAAATTGAAATTGAAATTGAAATTGAAATTGAAATTGAAATTGAAATTGAAATTGAAATTGAAATTGAAATTGAAATTGAAATTGAAATTGAAATTGAAATTGAAATTGAAATTGAAATTGAAATTGAAATTGAAATTGAAATTGAAATTGAAATTGAAATTGAAATTGAAATTGAAATTGAAATTGAAATTGAAATTGAAATTGAAATTGAAATTGAAATTGAAATTGAAATTGAAATTGAAATTGAAATTGAAATTGAAATTGAAATTGAAATTGAAATTGAAATTGAAATTGAAATTGAAATTGAAATTGAAATTGAAATTGAAATTGAAATTGAAATTGAAATTGAAATTGAAATTGAAATTGAAATTGAAATTGAAATTGAAATTGAAATTGAAATTGAAATTGAAATTGAAATTGAAATTGAAATTGAAATTGAAATTGAAATTGAAATTGAAATTGAAATTGAAATTGAAATTGAAATTGAAATTGAAATTGAAATTGAAATTGAAATTGAAATTGAAATTGAAATTGAAATTGAAATTGAAATTGAAATTGAAATTGAAATTGAAATTGAAATTGAAATTGAAATTGAAATTGAAATTGAAATTGAAATTGAAATTGAAATTGAAATTGAAATTGAAATTGAAATTGAAATTGAAATTGAAATTGAAATTGAAATTGAAATTGAAATTGAAATTGAAATTGAAATTGAAATTGAAATTGAAATTGAAATTGAAATTGAAATTGAAATTGAAATTGAAATTGAAATTGAAATTGAAATTGAAATTGAAATTGAAATTGAAATTGAAATTGAAATTGAAATTGAAATTGAAATTGAAATTGAAATTGAAATTGAAATTGAAATTGAAATTGAAATTGAAATTGAAATTGAAATTGAAATTGAAATTGAAATTGAAATTGAAATTGAAATTGAAATTGAAATTGAAATTGAAATTGAAATTGAAATTGAAATTGAAATTGAAATTGAAATTGAAATTGAAATTGAAATTGAAATTGAAATTGAAATTGAAATTGAAATTGAAATTGAAATTGAAATTGATATTGAAATTGAAATTGAAATTGAAATTGATATTGAAATTGAAATTGAAATTGAAATTGAAATTGAAATTGAAATTGAAATTGAAATTGAAATTGAAATTGAAATTGAAATTGAAATTGAAATTGAAATTGAAATTGAAATTGAAATTGAAATTGAAATTGAAACTGAAATTGAAATTGACTCAAACTCAAACTCAAACTCAAACGCAAACTCTAACTCTAACTCAAACTCAAACTCAAACTCAAACTCAAACTCAAACTCAAACTCAAACTCAAACTCAAACTCAAACTCAAACTCAAACTCAAACTCAAACTCAAACTCAAACTCAAACTCAAACTCAAACTCAAACTCAAACTCAAACTCAAACTCAAACTCAAACTCAAACTCAAACTCAAACTCAAACTCAAACTCAAACTCAAACTCAAACTCAAACTCAAACTCAAACTCAAACTCAAACTCAAACTCAAACTCAAACTCAAACTCAAACTCAAACTCAAACTCAAACTCAAACTCAAACTCAAACTCAAACTCAAACTCAAACTCAAACTCAAACTCAAACTCAAACTCAAACTCAAACTCAAACTCAAACTCAAACTCAAACTCAAACTCACACTCAAACTCAAACTCAAACTCAAATTCAAACTCAAACTCAAACTTAAACTGAAACTCAAACTCAAACTCAAACTCAAACTCAAACTCAAACTCAAACTCAAACTCAAACTCAAACTCAAACTCAAACTCAAACTCAAACTCAAACTCAAACTCAAACTCAAACTCAAACTCAAACTCAAACTCAAACTCAAACTCAAACTCAAACTCAAACTCAAACTCAAACTCAAACTCGAACTCAAACTCACACTCAAGCTCAAACTCAAACTCAAACTCAAACTCAAACTCAAACTCAAACTCAAACTCAAACTCAATTTCGAATCAAACTCAAATTCAAACTCAAACTCAAATTCAAACTAAAACTCAAACTCAAACTCAAACTCAAACTCAAACTCAAACTCAAACTCAAACTCAAACTCAAACTCAAACTCAAACTCAAACTCAAACTCAAACTCAAACTCAAACTCAAACTCAAACTCAAACTCAAACTCGAACTCAAACTCAAACTCAAACTCAAACTTAAAGTTAAACTCACACTCAAACTTAAAGTTAAACTCAAACTCACACTCAAACTCAAACTCAAACTTTTACTCTTACCTTTACTTAAACTTCAATTTCTTGCGCATCTAGCGGTAAAATCCACCAAAACCGCCAAATTAAAATATTTTCAATTCATGTTAGAAAAATTCTCAACGCAACTCCAACGACATTGCCGCAAATACATACACCGCAAATCGTATAAATGTCATACTGCTCAGAATAAGTTTTGAAATAAAATGTTTTGTATGAAAAGTTCGAGTATGGAAAAAAGTTTCGAAAGTTAGTCAAACTTTAACAGAAGCAAAAACAGCAGCTGTTTTATTATTGGGTGCTTTTGCGTGTTTTTCACTGATGAGACTTTAGCAAAGGTGAAATTATTTGAATGTAACACACACAATCACATGCATGCAATGAGAGGCGTAACTTATAAAATATTTAAGATTTCCAAGAACCTAACTTTAATACAGAAAACTAGTTCCAGAAGTATTAACAAAAATTTTTTCAACCTTAAGAAATATTTGCAGGTTTGTTACGTATGTTTTATTTGAATTTTTGCATTTGTATCTATTTGTTTTATGTATTGATATAAAATTACAAACTTTATTGAAATCATATCAAAACTTTTAGATTTCCGTGAAGTTTTTATGAATGTGCCACTGTTTTTGGAATAAATGTATTTAAGTGTGTTTTTAAACCACAGCATATGTGTCCTTAGGACTATGTTTGATAGTTTTTTGTTGATTTTTTGTTTTTTTTATTCTCTTTTTAGTTTCCTTATTTCAATGCAAGGTATGCGCAAATGTTTGTATTACTCACTGTCATCGTATGTCTGTCTGTCTGTCTGTCTGCAAAGAGTATATTTGTTATTGTCTATCCTGTGCCTGACTGTTTCTTTGTCTGTCTACTTATTTCACCGTTTGTCTGTGCAGCTGGTTGTAACTGCTTGTGTGTCTCGTCAGTCTTCCAAAAATGGATTTTATTATATATAGTTTAAGCTTTTTTTGAATGTTTTGTATATGTGGTAGTCGTTGCTGTCGTAATACCGTTATATTACTTCACTAAAGCAATAACACATAACAGAAAAATTACACATATTTACTTAATGGCATCTAAAAGGATATAGAAAATGTGATTTGGTGTAGTTACAGAGACAAATCCCCAAAAAAACAGGCAAAATACTGAATGTCAAATAAGAATTGTGTTAATTTAAGAAAAATTTATAAGCAAATCTTTTTAGGGATACATTTTTTTAAATTTTTCTTTTTATAGTTTTTTAAGAAATTAAATTTTTTCTTAACACTGTTTTAACAGCATTGTGAATGAACAATTTTCAGCAAGGTTTAGAGTATGAGTTTGGTTAATTTTTTTTTTTTTTGTATATAAATTTTTTGCCGACTTTTACTCAAGCGTTTAAGAGTTGAAAACTTTATTCATCTCCGACAAATAATCATCGCTTGTTGAAATATATGTTTGAAATCTGTTAATTTTTTTAAGCTTAAAATTTGAGACAGAATAAATAAAGCATAACGAATCCATGAATGGTTTTTAATTTAATGAATGTTTATGACATGTTGTAGCCATTAAAATCAGCTTTACATATTTTAAATTGAATCGGCTTGAAAAATGCCTTCATAAGCTCTGAAACACTGAAATATAAATCATCTAAGCTTAAATCGAGATCGAACAAGAGCTCATGTTTGTAAATTATGCCATTGATGCTAATATTTTTTAAACATTTAGGTTAAGAAAAACTAAAATTGAAAGTAGTAACATAAATTTTTTGAAAAAACAGTCTTATTTTTGAAGGTTTTAAATAACCTTGAATTAGAAAAAATCTTCAAAATCGACATATTAAAAATTATAATGATTCCTAATTTGTTTCGACACATAATAATTTGTCTGATAACATTGATGGTTAGTTACAACGTCTAATAAATATAAATTTAAAATTAATAAAGCTGATTAAGAAAAAAATTGGTACTAATAATAGGAAGCAAAATTATTAATTAAAAACTCGTATTTCAAACGAATGAAGTAAAGGCAAATTGGAAATGAAAATATTTTAATTAGTAGAAAAATTCAAATTTTTTAAATAAAATTAGTTCCGTGTTTGGCAGTTTATAAAGTGAAAAAACAAAATTCAAGTTAAATTAAAAATGAAATAATAAAATAAGAAAATATGCAATCAAAATATATTATTTTTTGTGACAGATTATTGTTACGTATCTACAATTAAATTAGTAACATCTTTATAGTAGATACCGACCTTTCGGCTTTAGTACTATTTGCCCCATGGCGAGGAGTCATGGACTTTTGTAATCAACTTTCAACAGACTGGGTTTCGGACTGCGAAATAACCGCACTGAGACCTAATCGGACTCAGCACGTTTAATATTTCTCACCAACAGACTTATAAATTGGCAGTGCAATATCTTGGACCAATACTTCTCTTGAGAGTTGTTTTCTCAAGTCCAATAGTTTTTGGAATATAATTTAATTTATCGACCAGTTTCCAGGCACTCAGCATCCAAAATTTCTACTGAGCAACCCTTCTTTTCAATCATTTTATGCATAATTTGATCGCCATTATCACCATATAAAAATTAATTATTGTTCGGACATGACAAGTGCCCTAGGGTTTCTCGTTTTCAAGTATTAACAGCTTACTGTGACAAGGTGCCGTTTGCCAGTTCTGCTTTAAACACTTTACTCATCCACCGATTCCCCAGTACCAATTTGTGAACATTTAATTTGAGGTTAAATTCAATTCACCTTCATTGGTCAGGAGCGAGACCGACCTAAAATCTCTTGCATATAGGATATGCCAGCCAGGTTGTTCTGAGACGCAACGCCACTCCGACTCGTTGTCTAGCTTGCGACAGTTAGCTTACCACAACCAATTTTCAGCACCTTGTGAAAATTGGCTCATTTCACCTTGGAATGAGCTTCTAACAAAAACCAGACATGAATTGATAGTTTGAGCACACATGATTTGATAAGCAAGCTTATCTTAGTATCCCGGTATTGAAATATACCGATAGACACTCGTCGGGTATTTGCTATGACTTCAAAGATGTCTAATCCAAAATGAAACCATCTCGAGACATAAAGTGCTACCAGTACAGCCAGTCCTGTTGAACGCCTCGGGCATGACCAGTAAAGACTGCACTGCTGAACACTTGGTTTAGGTATTCCAAAAACTGACCGTCTTATCTAAATCAAATTAGAAAACTTGGTCAGCTAGCATACAATATTTTCAGAATGATAGCATGCTCGAATACAGAATCGTATTATGCTCCTTAGCCATACTCCTTGACAATAATACTTGACAATAATCCTTGACCTCCTTGACCATACTCCTTTACCAATTTTTCCGGCATCAATACCCTATCGTTGGAAATTTATTTATCATCACGTATACTCGTATACCAATAGAGAATATCAGATTTTATTCATGCCAGTAATTATCAGTTGCTAAACCAGGTTTATTGACTATCCTCGTGCCAACACTATGTTTTATATCATTTGCTACGGATACGCAGGTACAATTACCAGATTTTATGTCCCACTTCAATGATTTTGTATCTCAAAGCGAGGCCTCATGGTAACCTATGTTTTAAGTGACATACATAATTGAACTGTAATCGAAATACGCATGTCAAAACCCTTCTCCTTTTCACTGGCTTGGGACAGGCTAGTGGCTTACCATCATCACCGCTAGGCGGAGTTGTTATGTAGCTACAGCATAAACTCGAATTTTGCTCATACTAAAAGCTAAGTACTAATTTTGAAAAAAATTTAAATTTTGGTTACTTTTGTGCAAACTCGCTACAGTACTACATTACCTTTAATCGTCTTCTTAGGGTCATACCAGCATCTAAAAAGCATTAGTTTGAGCCACCCATTTGAAACCAACAGTAAAGTCTGGCCTGTCTGGCGTTAAATAATGTTGAACCATTATTCGATTTCGATTTGAGATATTTACTGCAACGATGCTATTTACCGTTGTAAAGTAACAATGGAGTAACAATGATGAACATCAGCTAGTTGTAATCGTTATTCAGAAAGAGGAATGATTTATTCGTTCAAGCTTTAGTCAGATAAATTTTCAAGCAATTTTAGATATAATGAACGAATTGAAGATACATAAAAGATATTTCCGTGTCAAATAATTAGCACATTAAGAGTTTAAGGTTAAAGATCAGAAGAAATTCGTCTATTGTGTGTCCACAACTGTGACTTAAAAGGCTTTTCTTGTATTTCAGTAAGAAGTATATTATTTCGACCTATCTGTTGTATTAGAGCTATACAGTTTGCAGGAAAGGATTTTTTTTTGCCGTTATGACTCTTAAATTTGCCTTCTTTGGGATGGCATCGGGTATTTTCAACATGCAATAGTGCTTTTTCTGCAAGGTTTTGACCATTAAGGAAGTTTACTTATTATACCCTAAACCTGAAAGGTCAGGGTATATTAAATTTGTGCAAACGTTTGTAACGCATAGAACGAAGCGAGTCCGGTATAGAAAAGTATATATATTCATGATCAGCGTCACCTCGTGAGTCGAGCTATTCATGTCCGTCCGTCCGTCCGTCCGTCTGTCCGTCTGTGTGTTGTCCATATACACAGGATAAAAAGAAGAAGTAGAGATAATTGGATGAAACTTGATACACATGGTCACATGCACCCAAGAATTTGCACTATTGAATATTGTTGGAATCCGCCCACTGACACGCCTACCTCCCATACAACGCAAAAATTTAAAACTGCATAACTCAGCTCATAATTAGCCTACAACAAATAAAATTGGGTGTGTGTGTGTTTTATACCAACACAAAGATGTTTTCGAAAAATGGACGTCATCCGCTCACGGACACGCCCACCTCCCATACAACCCAAAAACTAAAAACGCAATAAATAAGCCTGTGTTTAACCTAAAGAGCTAAAATTTGGCACATATGTTTTTTATGACAAAACAAAGATGGTTTTGAAAAATGGTCGTAGTCCGCATACGGACACGCCTACTACAACCCAAAAAGTTTAAAACTCAATAAATAAGGTTATGATTGTCATAGAGAAATTAAATTTGGTATGTATGTATTTTATACCAAAACTAAGGTGTGATCAAAAATTGGGGGAAATCCGTTCATGAACACGCCCACCTCCCATAGCGAAAGCACAATATAGTCATTAACTGTGAGCTACAGGAATAAAACTTGGTATGTGTACATTTTTCATCAACATTTAAATGCATACAAAATATAGGCTTCATCCGCCCACGGACATGCCCATTTACAAAAATATTTAAAAAAATTTTGTTGTTTTTGAAAAGTGGGTTTAGGGTTTTTCATAGTCGGCCTTGACCGACTTTAGACTTTCTTTACTTGTCTCTGACACAGCCTGTCTGTTTTTTAATTTACAATTCATTGCTTTAAAATATTATGTTGCTTTTGGCAAATATCTGCATTTTTCTAGATGCAGTCGAAAACTAGTTCCATTTCTTGTCGCGGTCGCGATACCATGCTTAATGCTAATATTTTGAAAACATAAAATCTAGAGAATCTAACTTTTTTTATTCTAAATATAGTGCGAATCAAATGCTATCGAAAACTTGAAAAAAAAAGAAAATTTGTTTTGAGTTTTTCTTTATGGTTTTGCTCCTCAAAGGAGTACGAATGTCGCGTTCGCGATGATGCAAATGAGCATATGATAGTGTGGGTTTAACGATCAAGTGTAGGGATTGTGAGAGTTAAGTCCCCAGTTCTGCTGCAAAATTTTTCGACAGGTCCAGAAAAAGGCTGTATATCTGTACATTTTGCTGTCCAGGACCACTGTAAGATATTTTACTGAGCTCAAGAAATCTACTTTCTCTCAGGCAGGTAAGACTAAGTTTACGCCGTTCTGTAAAAGACACACAAATGACATGCACAAAAAGGCAGAATGCCATGAACAGAACAAATATTTTCTACAGGATCTATCTTCGTTATAGTTTAAGGGTTCCATTTGGGCATTTATACACAGAACATTTTTTTATACAAATTACTTGAGAGCTGAAAAAATTAAGAATAGCTTGACACACTCAGAAAAATATCAACTGTTATATGAACAGTCGGCCACTGTTATTTCAAAACACTGTTCGATTGAATGATTTCCGTTTAAGTAAACAATTTTCTTTGTTGAATGAACGTTTCAAAGTATTTTTGTGCTGTTAAAATCATCTGTTGAAATATTTTTGTGCTTTTGTTGAATTGTCTATTTTTTCTAATCAATAGTTTTTAAATGTGTTTTGCTACATTATCGTTGCCAATAGCTCAGTGAAAGTGCACTAGACTGTCATGCGGGGGACGTGGGTTCGAACCCTAGCTGTAAGTATCAAAAATTGTAATTTAAGAATTGAAGTAATAATAATTCTGTTTCATGAATAGTTTGATCAAAAATAACCTTAAAAATTAATGCTTACAATCTTGCAAAAAACAAAAATTTCAAATATAATTTTTTATTTAAAAAAAAAAATATTTAAACAAAAACAAATTTTTTTTGGCCTTGCCGGAATTGAACCGTGGACTCTCGAGTACTAGACGCACACGTCAGCACACTCGGCCATACATGAAATTTCAAAACAGTGATCAATTTTCAATAAATAAGTTTTTATACGGGTTTCGTGTTCTATAGACCAACAGTCAACCGACTGTTGATTTGGTAGTGTCATTTGTTGGATGGTATTTAACAGTGAAATCTGTTATTTCAACCCATGATTGGTTTGATATAACAGCATTTTTTCTCTGAGTGCATGGCTTAAAAATGTTGTGCTAACAAATAGCAAAAAAGTGCACACCGTGAAAATATATTTTATCTTCATCACTCCGAATAGCAACCCCGACCAAAATCATAGGAATCAATGTTCTAACATCGTGATGAAATTCTGCTGTCATATGGATGAGCAATTGAAACACGAGCAATGAAATATTTCAAGTTTTAATAACATCAACAGAAATTAAGTATTATAATTAAATCATGTTTTGACTGAATATTTATTATATTTACAGAAAATGATATTTCATTGTATGCAACGAAACAATAAAGCTGATGTCATTACTGCGAATCGAACCCCGGCGCCATCGCATAATTTTCAAACGCTTTACCATCGTAAAACACTTTTATTGGCTCATAGACAAACAAATGTATTCAAGGTCAAACGCACAAACATGGGTTTTTTGCATTATTCAGTGAAACGGTAAGTTTTATCATAAAAACGGACATGAAAAAAATTGTAGATCATCTATAAGAATTGTTCCATTACCGCAAGTACAGGCTGTCCGGCTTACGTTTATTTATGGTAAGGCTAGGTTGAGTTGCTTAAAAGAACGTAGGGAAAAAGGGCCTGTTTCTGCTTGTTTAGGAGTAACAGGGTTAAGAAAAATTAACTCACGTAGAACTTTTTAAGAAGACCTTATTTAAACGGTTAATCAAACTCTGAAGGTATTGCTCTCTAGACCAAGCAAACCAGACTTTCATTAACTCAATGTATTTTCAATTTAGATTTGAAGTACTACTTAACTTCTTTATTTTTTAAGATATGCTGATGGTTTTGATGACATTGGAAAGAAAATTTATTAAAAAAGAAATTTAATACTGGAAAAAATTGTATTTATTTGGCAAAATTTTGAGAAAATATAAATTCTAGTTCAATTTAAAAATGACGTAGTTTTAACCAGATCTTTATCGAGCACAGCTTGGGAGTGAATATGTTGGATGAGTTCATTGAAACACCGTTGTAAAGGTCATTTCATAGCCTTCGAAAAAGCTTAC
This sequence comes from Tetanocera ferruginea, assembly GCA_958299015.1. Lineage (NCBI taxonomy): Eukaryota > Metazoa > Arthropoda > Insecta > Diptera > Sciomyzidae > Tetanocera > Tetanocera ferruginea. The sequence continues at coordinate 21,632,390 of OY282641.1, forward strand.
CGTGTACTACTTTTTATGCTAGAGTCAATAATAATGTGAGTCAAAGTCATGAACAAAGGAATTTTTAAAAGTGGTTTTTTGTTTTGCAATTAGCATAAATGGGCATAAATTTCATTAAAAGATACTTTGAATCTTTAACGACAGCTAAAGGCATTCCAATGAAACTTATAAATTATAACTAAATAGAGTGGAACTTAAGACATGGTTATGTTGATTCAGGCAATCTAAAGAGAATTATTAAAATGTATGCAAGCAAGAAATTATTTATTTTATGGCTTAAAATTTTTTTTAGCTTAAAACAAAAATTTGTTTTTAAGCGTCTAAAATCTGAGTTACAAAACTGTTGAGGATTTGATTGAGTGTGCAATGCAAACGGAGGTGGATGGGAAATTTTTTTATGTCATATAATGACTAAATTTTTCAACAGAAATGCTTTAAACGCCAATTTAATGGCAAATAAGTAATTTTTGAAAATTTCCCTTTTAGGGAAATTTCTCAAATTGAAAATTTGAAACGTGTGTTACCTGAATATTGATATATAAACTCCTTTGTACACTTTCTAAAAATTTCCCCTCAAGGGAAATTTTTTTTTTACATAATAAAACCAGTTTTTCTGTGAATTTGCAAACAACTTACTGCAGAAATTAAGTTTTTAAAAGATTTTCGGAAATTTCCCTCAAATGGGAAATTTTTATTGTGTCGCATAATCACTTAATTTTAAAAACAAAAATGATTTTAAAATCAAGTTTACTACAAACAAGTTAAAGTCTACCCAAAACAACGACTATCTCCCATACGAAGTGCTGTTATGAAAATAAAATAAAAAAATAATTTTTTCTTTTTATTTTGCACAAAAGCTTTGAGTCATTATACATAGCCTTGTGTTACAATTTAATCACATAATAACTTAATTGTCTGACAATCACTTCTTGTAGCAATAAAAAGTGACGTCATCAATAAATAAAAGTCTTTTATTTTGTCAATATTTTCATTCAGCTTCGCCAAAAACAGAGCAACTTTTAATCATCATATTTACAGTGAGTTCCCAAAAAGCACTAAAAAGCTCGATTGCTTGCAGTTTTCATTATAAAACAAATATGACAGCAGCGCGCCCATATTTATGCAACAAATGAACATTTTTGCACTCAAATGACAAATGCACACTGTGCGTGCGTGTCAACGTATTTCGTGTGTGCGTGTGCGTGTGCGTGTGCGTGTGTGCGTGCGTGTGCATAAATTGAAGTGCCAGTATTTTTGACTCATATGTTTGCAAGCCCAGAAGAACAGCGAGCATTAAAAATAACAAACGTTGTCAAGCCACCGACACAAACTTGGCGTCGCTTATAAATTGTTGCATAGCCACAGGGCGCTATGCACACCAGCACAGCACATCAGCACAGCACGCTGATGAACAAAAACTAAATTTTGTTGATTTTCGGCGAAAATTTTTGCATCATTTATGATGAAATAAATTTCACAGTGATGCATCATCAAATATGATGAAGTGTTTCGTAGCTGTAAAAGTTTCTTTCAGCTGAATATACAACATGCGGGCGAAATTAAATGAGCCAGCGTTATGGTGACCCAATTCGAGGTCAGCTCTGGGTAAAATATTTGAAAATTATGATGCTAGCTACTTAGTGGAAAATGTAATTCTAGAGAGTTTTTGTGTGTATTTCTTTTTGTGTTTGTTTTTTGGTCATTAAGAATGTGGGAAAAATTTTCGAAGCGAATATAATTTATTGTCCAGGCCACCTGGTTAGCCGAGCGCTCAAATAATATGCCCAACAGGTTCTGCACTAATTACATGATTTTGTGCTGTATTATTTATAGACGATGTTTGTAAAACCATAAAAATTTTCTAATGCTTAGAAGAAAACAAAAAAAAAAAAAACAAAAAAAAAAAAAGGTGCATTAAAAATAGTTAAGCAATCGTTAATTAAACTACAAAAATCTGACTTTGTTCGATCTTTATCTAAAGGAATAACTTTATCAAAGCAAATCAACATGCGGCGCAGCAGCAGAGAACAAGACAAAGCAGCATGTTGAAGAAGACTACTAAAGCAGAGATTTTGAACAATAAAGCGAAGCCATTAGAGCAAATTATAGGTTCCACATCAATGGTAGGGGGCTGTCAGCACAACGACCACGGCAAAGATATAGATGGAATGCTAGTGCGAGTGAGAGAGAGAGAAAGAAGGAACCAGCGCGCTATTTTGTCAGTGCGTTCGATGAAGATGCGGTGCACCGACCCCCCACCAACGTTGTTGTAATGAAGATTAATTGAAAGCATGAAGACGAGCAGTCGACATAAGGGCTTGTGTGTGAGTATGAGTGTGTATTGAAGTCTCTACAAAAGGGCCATGCAATGGCAGAAGGTTAAAAAATTAAATCAAATGACTTTAAAAACTGACCTTTTGGGCAGCTCATCTAAATCAACAAACAATAAAGCACACTGAAAGAAATGACAACTATTTCGCTGACTTTGCTTATGAAAGAAAAATTTGTCTCAAAATCATTTCGGATTCATTTAGCAAGACGTCATATTGCATTTCGCTAATATCGAACAAAATTTTTTCGAATTTTTTCAGAAAACTGGCAAAACCATTTAAGCTCAGAAATGCGTGTCTTAAAGTTTCGAGTTTCTTCTTTGATTTTAATTCTGAAAATCAACTTGAAAAACTTACCAAAGTTTTATTACTCTACGATCATTAATATGTAGTCTGAAAAAACTTGAATTTTTCACCTTCTTTATTGAAAAGCAATTTTTTTATCAGTGTACATTAACACTGCATTTTTCAGCCTTTGCCTAAGCTTCGTTAATTTTACAGCTTGTCTCACTTGCACAAATTTGTTGACTTAAAACTTTCATTGACTCTAATCATTAAATCTTTAATCAAATCGTTTTAGTTACTGATCTCGTATCTTTCTGTTATAATCTTGAGACTCGATCACTGATCAAAGCAATCAATTAATTGTGCGCCTTTAAGTTTGACTTTTACTGTCACAGGTTTGAGTGTGTGTATCAAGTTTACGCTCTCTACGCTTGTCAATGAATTGCTTTTTAAGCTTTTAATCAATGTTTCATAAATCAAGCTCTGTTGCTTTGCATTTTCTGTGTGGGTTGTAGGTAAAACATAACGCCTAGGCAACGGCTTTAATTTATATCTTAGACTAGCAGAAGCTTATGCATATTTAGTTTGAGTTTTTATGTTGAATTAATATTCAATATTAATGCATTTTAACAATTTTTACATTTTTAATTGAAAACAAAAAACAAAACATAAAAATTATTATATGTTGCTTATGGGAAAATACTCAGAAAATTATATTTAATATCATGGGCATAAATTTCATTAAAAGATACTTTGAATCTATAACGACAGCTAAAGGCATTCCAATGAAACTTATAAATTATAACTAAATAGAGTGGAACTTAAGACATGGTTATGTTGATTCAGGCAATCTAAAGAGAATTATTAAAATGTATGCAAGCAAGAAATTATTTATTTTATGGCTTAAAATTTTTTTAGCTTAAAACAAAAATTTGTTTTTAAGCGTCTAAGATCTGAGTTACAAAACTGTTGAGGATCTGATTGAGTGTGCAATGCAAACGGAGGTGGATGGGAAATTTTTTTATGTCATATAATGACTCAATTTTTCAACAGAAATGCTTTAAACGCCAATTTAATGGCAAATAAGTAATTTTTGAAAATTTCCCTTTTAGGGAAATTTCTCAAATTGAAAATTTGAAACGTGTGTTACCTGAATATTGATATATGAACTCCTTTGTACACTTTCTAAAAATTTCCCCTCAAGGGAAATTCTTGTTTTACGTCATAAAGTCATTTTTTCTGTGAATTTGCAAACAACTAACTGCAGAAATTTTAAACTTTTTAAAAGATTTTCGGAAATTTCCCTCAAATGGGAAATTTGTATTGCGTCGTATAATGACTTCATTTTAAAAACGAAAATGATTTTAAAATCAAGTTTACTCCAAACAAGTATTTTTTAAAAAATACTCTGAATCTATAAAGACAGCTAAAGGCATTCCAATGAAAGTTCTTAATAATAGCTAAATAGTGTGGAGTTTAAGCCATAGTTATTTTGATTCAGTCAATGATTACAAAGTCATCTAAAGAGAATTATTGAAATTTATTTATGCAAGAAATCATTTATTTTATGGCTTAAAATTTTTTGCTTAAAACAAAAATTCGTTTTTAATCGTCTACGGTGGAACATTTCTTTGTCAGATATTCAGTTAATTTTTCAAAAGAAATGTTTTTCAAGCCAAACAAGTATTTTGGAAAATTTCCCTTTTAAGGAAATTTCTACAATTAAAAAGTTGAAACGTAATTTACCTGAATATTGAAATATAAACTTTTTCATACACTTTCTTAAAATTGCCCCCCAAGGGAAATTCTTGTTTTACATAATAAAAACAGTTTTTCTGTGAATTTGCAAGCAACTTACTGTAGAAATTAACTTTTTAAGAGATTTTCAGAAATTTCCTTCATATGGGAATTTTCTCAGCTTGAAAATTTGAAATGTAATTTTCCTAAATATTGAAAGATAAGGTCATTCGTGTAGTTCATACAAATTTCCCCTTAAGGGAAATTTTTGTTTTGCATTTTAAAAACACTTTTGCTGTGAATTTCTATATAACTGCAGAAATAAATTTTTTAAGTGATTTAAAATATTTCGCTTGAATGGGAATTGTTACTGACGAACGAGTAATTTTCGAAAATTTTCCATGTTTTTCAAATTGAAAATTTGAAACATTTTTTGCATTTAGAGCGACAAAAAACTAAGAAAAACTAATTCTTGCTCTTCTTAAAGCAAGGGAAATTCTCGTTCTGCATAATAAAATTAATTTCTATGTGGATTTGAAAGAAATGTATTGCAAAAATAATTTTTTAAAAATATCCCTCAAATGGAAAATTTTTTTTGCGTCTCAATGTCTTATTTTTTCAAAAGGAATAAATTTAAACTTAAGTTAACACTCAACGAGTAGTTTTTGATAATTTCCCTTTCAGGGAAATTTCTCAAATTGAAAATTGGAATTGTTATTTGCTTAAACATTGCTAGCCTTACATTAAAAGTTTACTTCTTAAAAGATATTAAAAATTTCACTCCCAAAGAAAATGTTTTTTTTTTAGATAATAAATTGATATTTCAAAAAATGGTTTTAATGGCAAGTTAACGTTGAACGAGTAATTTTTGAAAATTTCCCATTTACGGAAATTTTTAAAATTGAGATTGAAAACGTTAAGAGTGAAAGAAAAACTCATTCCTACACTTCATAAAAATTTCCCTCTATGGTAAATATTTGCTTTATAACTTAAAACCAACTTTTTAACGAACCAATAACGGAAAAAAAGACTGTTTAGAAGGTTTAAAAAATTTCCTGCAAATGGGAATTTAATTTGAACGAAATAAAGTAACTGTTTTTAAAAGATATAAAATCAAACGAGTAATTGTTTTTAATTATTCTTTGCTTAAAATTACCCAAAACAAGATATTTTAAAAATTATTTGCTTAAATATTTAAACAAGAAAACTTCCATGCTTTTAAAAAAAAATGCCCTTTATTTAATTATAAATTTTTGTTTTATATTTTATAACAAATTTTATTTACAGTATAACCCTGTTAGAATTAGTAAAACATGTAAGTTTTAGTTTTGTAAAATTTCCTTACAAGGGAAATTTTTATAACCTACAAAAAATTGGCCCCAGAGCCAAATATTCAACACCTTTTATTGCACTGACATTCCAGAGCAGTCTAGAACATGTTTTCTTGCAAGGACATTTTTAATTTTGGTAGAAAAACATTTGTTTTTTATTTAAAGCGGATATTAAAGAGGAAAAAGAGATTTTCTTTTCATTGAAATTTCTTGGATTGAAAATTTCAAGAACTTATTCGTTCTTTTCATTAAAATTTCCCATGAATGCAAATTTTTGTTTTGCAACTTAAAATCAATTCTTCGGGACATTTTTTAAATTTAATTAATTTGTTTTAAAATTTCCCTTAGAGAGAATTTTTTAGAATTCACAGAAAGAGGCGCATTTACGTAATAATGCAATTTCTTCTATTGTGCTTTTATTCGTTTGCAGTTTAAGACATGTTTTTAAATAGGGAAATTTCAATTTTGTTTGAAAAATCGTCCGTTATTTTAAATGCAAAAGTTAATGTATAAAAGAGAGAGTGAAGAGAATTTGCTTGAAGTAAAATATCTCACATTGAAAATTGTAAACTTATTTTACTCAAATATTTAAAGAAAACTCATTTGTTCTCTTCATATTTTAATTTCCCATTAAAGGAAATTTTAATTTTGGCATATAATGATTTCGATTTGTCAAATAAATGGTTTCAAAAGCAAGTGAATATTAAATAAGCCATATATGAACAATTTTCCTTTCAATCAAATTGCTAAAACGTTAAATGTGAAACGTCATTTTGCATAATATTGAAAGAAAACTGCATTTGTGGTTTTCTAAAAAATTTCCCTATTAGGGAAATTTTTGTTTTGGAACAAAACACTGATTTTTTCATAGATGATGCAAAAAATGTTTGCCAAAATTTTTTTTATATGGTTTTTAAAATTTCCCACCTATGGGAAATTTTTATTTTGTTATATAATAACATAATTTTTCTTAAGAAATGTTTTTTAAGGTATGTGAAAACTAAGCGAGCAATTTTTAAAAATTTCCCTTATAGGGAAATTTTGGTTTTTCAGTTTAAAATCAATTTTCCGTGCATATATCTTCATAAAAAATAAAGCGCTACATTTTTTGAAAATTTCCCCACCAGGGAAATTTTTTATAACTCATAAAAATGGAGTCCTAGTGTCAAAAATGCTATAGTTTCTTTAGTTCTGACACTCTTAAGCCTTTTGGTGCAAATTTTAGCTAGGGTAATTTGAGTTTTCTTTAGAAAAGCTGGTGTTTTTCATTAGAAAGCAGCTATTGGAAAGTTGGTTTTGCTACAAAGCCTGTGTCTGCAAATTTTAATTAGCATTTTAAACATCTATTCGTGGCTTACGAAAAAAATAAACTTATAAATTTAGGAGAACTATGATATATTGAGTATCGTACATAAGAAGCAACTTTTAGGTTTGTATTTAATAGCAACTTGTTTAACAACGACTTATGTAGTTCTGTTTTTATTATGTTAGATCTCTTCAATTATTTTGAAATGAAATCTTTTTTCAAAATTTATTGAAAAATTCTATCACTTACTCTTTGCTGTTGTTAAATTTCAGTAAATATATTTTTCTTTTCTGCTCTATCTTTCAAACTCTCAATAAAGTATGGGAAATTAGTTGCCAAAAAGTAATTTCCTCAAATTTGATTTATGTGTCTGTTGTGGGCAATTTTTGACTTTTCACTTTTGGCTAAAATTTATGGCTAGCAAATAAATATCGAACACAATAACAACAAATCTAATCAATATCAAATTGCCTTTCATAACAGGCACCCTACAGCAGGCCTAACACACACACACACACACACATACATACAAATTTCGATAGCATCTAAAATATAAAGAAAGCAAAAAATATTAACAAAGATGATGCTGGCGCCTCAACAGGTACCATCACAAAAGTGAACGCTTGGCGCATGTAGAGCTAGTTGGTTGCATCATTATTGCAATAGAATACAGTGTGTATAGAATGACGAAAAAAATTTAAAGAAAAAAAAAACTAATATGCCCTCCAAGCACATGACAAATAATATTGATTTATTGACAGCGACTCAAGTGGACGCAATGTTGTAGACAGGCTTTGTCAGCAAAAATACCAGCGCCAAGAAAACCAAATAATATTTAAAAAAAAAATAAAAAATAAGAAACTACTAAAAAATGACAAACAAACTCAAGAAAACGCAGGCACACAGGGCAAAAGCAGATGACGCTGAAAAAGTGAAAGACACACTGAAGTAGTTTGCTTGAAAAATATTGTAGACTGCAAGAAAAACTAATAGTCTGCTGCACTTGATTTTCTTTCAGCTACTCTTGAAGGTTTTTGTTCTATGAGACCTTTGTCTTCTACACACACACACACACACACTGAGACCATTTAACGGCGGCTTTTTTGGCCCATCATCATTATTATCAACATTATTCGGCATGGTCGGTCATCATGTAACTAGATAGTACAACATAGTAACTTTGTTGTAATTTATTACTGTGCTCTGTCAGCGTCTTGGTCGGAAGTTTCTGCTCTTTTGGCCCCTCAGTGGTAACTGGTATGAAGAAGTTTTTTTTTTTTATTGCTTGTTGCATGCATTGAGTACACCAGCAATCGACGTTTGTCCTGGCCACAACGTTTTGTTTTTTCTTAAATTAATGATGCACCTATGCAGGTGGCATGCGGGGTAACCTTAGATACTTTATAGCCATTCTTGTTGTTTTTGTTTTTTTTTGTTTGTATTTTTATTGTTTTTGTTGACATAATGAGTTGCTGCCGCATGTGAATTTTTACTTTTTTATGGGTGCATTCTTCAAGTGCAGTTTGCGTACATTTTATGAAGGAGTAAGTTTTTTATATCTTGACGAAGGTCAACATGTTGTTATTTTTTTTCGATGGCAATTAAAAGCTTCATGAGAAATTTAAATGTAATTTAAGATCATAAGCGATTACAATCTTTTTAAATACCAAAAATATTTTTTTTTTCACTTTCGTTTGAAAAATCATTTTCTTATAATTTGATTGGATATCACTAAGAGAAAAATACTGTGTGGTACTGTTTGCAAATAAAAATAGTTTAAGACAAACTAAAAACAACGATGGTCTTCTCCAAGAACAAGAAAACAAAAACACCCATACATGCCCATAAACAAACAAGGAAGCATAGTTTTGAAAAAAAGCATACTTTCTACAAACATTGAATTCAATAACAATTTTTCAATTAAACTCAACGAGCTGAAATGCGCACATGAATAGCCCACAAAAAGCTGCTTGATTAAATTAATAAAATGGCAAACTGAGTCAACAACAAAGATATGTATCAACGATACAACAAAACCTTAGATATACAAAGAAGCTGCTTTCAGTAGAATTCATGCATTTAATGCGGAATTGAAAGCGAGACTTCAAATTGAGCTACAATTGCAACGATTTGAAATTAAGTAGATACAAAAGACTGGAAAAAAACTAAAAAAACAACAAAAGCAGACTAGAAGTTAGATTAAAATAAAATAGGTAATAAGTGTATGACATAAAGTAGCGGTTAGAAGCACAAAGAACTCAAGTTTGTTTGAGAAAAATAAAGAAAAAAAAAATATATATGAATAAAAATTAGCTGTGAGGGTCAAGTGGTTGAGTAGAGCGTGATGCGTTTGCTTTTCTTAGGAACAGTGTTGATGTGCAAATTGACAATGTTGTTGTGGCTGTAATGCTGAAGCGAAGAATTGAGTGCTAAATTCCTTATCAATTTTCCATTTTCTGAAACGATGCTGGTAGAGAATTTACATATTAAATAATAAAAATTAATTTCGAACTATGAATGTTGAATGATTATAAATTGTAAATTGTAAATTGTAAATTGTAAATTGTAAATTGTAAATTGTAAATTGTAAATTGTAAATTGTAAATTGTAAATTGTAAATTGTAAATTGTAAATTGTAAATTGTAAATTGTAAATTGTAAATTGTAAATTGTAAATTGTAAATTGTAAATTGTAAATTGTAAATTGTAAATTGTAAATTGTAAATTGTAAATTGTAAATTGTAAATTGTAAATTGTAAATTGTAAATTGTAAATTGTAAATTGTAAATTGTAAATTGTAAATTGTAAATTGTAAATTGTAAATTGTAAATTGTAAATTGTAAATTGTAAATTGTAAATTGTAAATTGTAAATTGTAAATTGTAAATTGTAAATTGTAAATTGTAAATTGTAAATTGTAAATTGTAAATTGTAAATTGTAAATTGTAAATTGTAAATTGTAAATTGTAAATTGTAAATTGTAAATTGTAAATTGTAAATTGTAAATTGTAAATTGTAAATTGTAAATTGTAAATTGTAAATTGTAAATTGTAAATTGTAAATTGTAAATTGTAAATTGTAAATTGTAAATTGTAAATTGTAAATTGTAAATTGTAAATTGTAAATTGTAAATTGTAAATTGTAAATTGTAAATTGTAAATTGTAAATTGTAAATTGTAAATTGTAAATTGTAAATTGTAAATTGTAAATTGTAAATTGTAAATTGTAAATTGTAAATTGTAAATTGTAAATTGTAAATTGTAAATTGTAAATTGTAAATTGTAAATTGTAAATTGTAAATTGTAAATTGTAAATTGTAAATTGTAAATTGTAAATTGTAAATTGTAAATTGTAAATTGTAAATTGTAAATTGTAAATTGTAAATTGTAAATTGTAAATTGTAAATTGTAAATTGTAAATTGTAAATTGTAAATTGTAAATTGTAAATTGTAAATTGTAAATTGTAAATTGTAAATTGTAAATTGTAAATTGTAAATTGTAAATTGTAAATTGTAAATTGTAAATTGTAAATTGTAAATTGTAAATTGTAAATTGTAAATTGTAAATTGTAAATTGTAAATTGTAAATTGTAAATTGTAAATTGTAAATTGTAAATTGTAAATTGTAAATTGTAAATTGTAAATTGTAAATTGTAAATTGTAAATTGTAAATTGTAAATTGTAAATTGTAAATTGTAAATTGTAAATTGTAAATTGTAAATTGTAAATTGTAAATTGTAAATTGTAAATTGTAAATTGTAAATTGTAAATTGTAAATTGTAAATTGTAAATTGTAAATTGTAAATTGTAAATTGTAAATTGTAAATTGTAAATTGTAAATTGTAAATTGTAAATTGTAAATTGTAAATTGTAAATTGTAAATTGTAAATTGTAAATTGTAAATTGTAAATTGTAAATTGTAAATTGTAAATTGTAAATTGTAAATTGTTAAATTGTAAATTGTAAATTGTAAATTGTAAATTGTAAATTGTAAATTGTAAATTGTAAATTGTAGTAATTGTAAATTGTAAATTGTAAATTGTAAATTGTAAATTGTAAATTGTAAATTGTAAATTGTAAATTGTAAATTGTAAATTGTAAATTGTAAATTGTAAATTGTAAATTGTAAATTGTAATTGTAATTGTAATTGTAATTGTAATTGTAAATTGTAATTGTAAATTGTAATTTGTAATTGTAATTGTTATTGTAATTGTAATTGTATTGTAATTGTAATTGTAATTGTAATGTAATTGTAATTGTAAATTGTAATTGTAAATTGTAAATTGTAAATTGTAAATTGTAAATTGTAAATTGTAATTGTAAATTGTAAATTGTAAATTGTAAATTGTAAATTGTAAATTGTAAATTGTAAATTGTAAATTGTAAATTGTAAATTGTAAATTGTAAATTGTAAATTGTAAATTGTAAATTGTAAATTGTAAATTGTAAATTGTAAATTGTAAATTGTAAATTGTAAATTGTAAATTGTAAATTGTAAATTGTAAATTGTAAATTGTAAATTGTAAATTGTAAATTGTAAATTGTAAATTGTAAATTGTAAATTGTAAATTGTAAATTGTAAATTGTAAATTGTAAATTGTAAATTGTAAATTGTAAATTGTAAATTGTAAATTGTAAATTGTAAATTGTAAATTGTAAATTGTAAATTGTTAATTGTAAATTGTAAATTGTAAATTGTAAATTGTAAATTGTAAATTGTAAATTGTAAATTGTAAATTGTAAATTGTAAATTGTAAATTGTAAATTGTAAATTGTAAATTGTAAATTGTAAATTGTAAATTGTAAATTGTAAATTGTAAATTGTAAATTGTAAATTGTAAATTGTTAATTGTAAATTGTAAATTGTAAATTGTAAATGGTAAATTGTAAATTGTAAATTGTAATTGTAATAGATGACAGATGCTAGAAGAAAAATAGAAACTGGAACGTCGAAGATGTGAGATGCATGATTGTATAGATAACACTGTGCGACAATTTTAGGCCCAATTGGTATAACCTCAAATATCGCAATGGCTTATAATAGTGCATGGTCTATAGATTATGCCCTCATACTCAGTTTTATCGGATTAGGTCAAATAAGAGAGAAATTCAAGGTCAAATTTCATCTTTAAGTCACAAATTTTTTCTTATAACTCTTAAAGTAAATTCAAATCCTGTGTAGTAACTGTCTCTAAGTATTTGCAATGGATGGTTATTTACATTTTGAGACCATTTTTTGCTCAAAAAGTTAAGTAAGGGGGGTATTATTTCTTCGAAAACAGGGCTTTTTATAATAAAAAAACAAAATGTTTGATAATTCAGTTACTTTGTATTTGTCTTCAAAAACAGTCAGATTTTGCTGAATTTTTGCACACAACTGAAGTAAAATAAAATAAACCACCTCTGAAAAGATCAGAACAATTACATGTGCGCATCCAAAGATATTCGGATTCAAAGACTACCAAAGATGGTAACTTCGATAATGTAAGCCCTAGAGTAAAATCATTCAGATGGAAATTATAGAGCCAACAATTTTCTTCAAAACTGTTCTTGACATCTTTACCGAAAGAGTTACCGTTTTAAAGATATGAGCGTAAATATGTAATTTCAACATATATGAAAAATTAAAACGGTAAAAATAAAAATTATTTTTATTTCTATTTCTATTTCTTTCCAAGATCAAAATTTTTCATACATGTTGTAATTACATATTTACGCGTATATCTTTAAAACGGTAACTCTTTCGGTAAAGATGTTAAGATCAGTTTTGAAGAAAATTGTTGGGTCTATAATTTTCATCTGAATGATTTTACTCTAGGGATAACATTAACGAAGTTACCATCTTTGGTAATCTTTGAATCCGAATATCTTTGGATGCGCACATGTAACTCTTGTGATCTTTTCAGAGATGGATAACTTTATTTTACTTTAGGTGTATGCAAAAATTCAGCAAAATCTGATTGTTTTTGAAGACAAATACAAAGTAACTGAACTATTGAAAATTTTTTATATTTCAAAAAAGCCCTGTTTTCGAAGAAAAAATTAACCCCCTTACGAAACCTTTTGAGTAAAAAATTAATTAAGAACCATCCATTGCAAATACTTAGAGACAGTTACTACACAGGATTTGAATTTAGTTTAAGAGTTATAAGAAAAAATTTGTGACTTAAAGATGAAATTTGACCTTGAATATCTCTCTTATTTGACCTAATCCGATAAAACTGAGTATGAGGGCATAATATATAGACCATGCACTACTAGAAACCATTGAGATTTTTGAAGTTATTTTTTCGTGTCGCACTGTGTAATTGAAAATAGAAATTATACAGAATTGTAGAAATTTTATTGAAGGCGGAAGATGGCAGATGGTGGACGGAATATGATGGATGGAAGCTTTTTTATGATACGTGGGAGACGGTAGATGGCAGATGGAAGATGGTAGATGGTAAATGGAAGATGGAAGATGGCAGATGGAAGATGGAAGATGGAAGATGGAATAAGGAAGAAGGAAGGTGGAAGATGGAAGATGGAAGATGGAAGATGGAAGATGGAAGATGGAAGATGAAAGATGGAAGATGGAAGATGGAAGATGGAAGATGGAAGATGGAAGATGGAAGATGGAAGATGGAAGATGAAAGATGGAAGATGGAAGATGGAAGATGGAGATGGAAGATGGAAGATGGAAGATGGAAGATGGAAGATGGAAGATGGAAGATGGAAGATGGAAGATGGAAGATGGAAGATGGAAGATGGAAGATGGAAGATGGAAGATGGAAGATGGAAGATGGAAGATGGAAGATGGAAGATGGAAGATGGAAGATGGAAGATGGAAGATGGAAGATGGAAGATGGAAGATAGAAGATGGAAGATGGAAGATGGAAGATGGAAGATGGAAGATGGAAGATGGAAGATGAAAGATGAAAGATGAAAGATGAAAGATGAACGATGAAAGATGAAAGATGAAAGATGGAAGATGGAAGATGGAAGATGGAAGATGGAAGATGGAAGATGGAAGATGGAAGATGGAAGATGGAAGATGAAAGATGGAAGATGGAAGATGTTGGATGTTGGATGTTAGATGGATAATTTAGTATGGAATATTGATGAAGAAAGATAGAATATGGAATCTGGAATATATAAAATTGAGATTATAAGTTTCATGGCTTAAAATGAATGATGATTAAACATGATGTTGGGTATGGAATAAAGTTTGAATGTGATGATAAAATATGAAGGAAGAAGATTGATAAATGGTTAAAGAAAAAATATTTTCTATATTTTTTAGTACGTTAAGCTCAAGATAAATGCTTTAAATAGTTAAAAAAACTTACAAGTTTTTCCATTTTCAATTTTCAGTGTTTTACTTTTTCTGAATACTGTAAATAATGCAGCAAATAGAATAAAATATGGTGTTTGTAAATACCCGACTCATTGGCTTATTTCAAATTTATCGGTCTAGTCGTTTCTTATAAAGAAATTCTGTTTGCACTTACATCAACATATCGCACACTAAATACAAAAAAGTCACAACTCAAAAAACATGACTTTTCAGGAAAAGCGAAAAATAAAACTCTTTGGTTGAAACTGCAGAAGAAAAACAATTTTCATTTAACACAAAAACTGCATTCTTCCAGTTAATGAAGAAAATAACGAAAAATACAGTCAGATATGTATTTTATAAATTGATTTATAACAAAAATTCGATATAAAAAATTTTGAGTTGTGACTGTTTTGTATTTAGTGTGCGATATCTTCTTATTGTCATTTAAAGGATAATATTGCCCTTGGGAATTGTTTAATTTTCCAAATTTTCAAAACAGTCAAAACTCTTATGTGATAGTAAAGAAGAACAAGAGTGCTTTCATGTTGCACAGTCAACAGATGACAGTATCAAGCATACAATTACAGTAAAAAGCTTGATATTGCAAAAAACTCTGCAAACCAATAATTTTGAAAACTTTAGTCAATCATTGCGCTTTATTGTGTGCACACTATTATTTGGAATATCAAACTACACTAAATATGGAAATTTAAGACCAGCATAAAGTGCAATATAAGCTTAGTCTAGGTATGCAAACAATAAAGTTTGGATTGATATACAGTACAAACATAACAGAACCTATATCAACAGCAAAAACAATAAAAAAGTAGCAAACAACAAAAACTGTGAAAACAATGCGCTCCATTGCTGAACAAAGTAAATTTCCAACACTCACTCATGTCATTTGTTTCAATTTTGAAATTTGAATCTCGTCTCGTCTAGCATTCGAAATGAAGAGCATCAGCAGCAGAATCAGCAACAGCATCAGCTGAAAATTTACAACTCAGACAGCCAGACAAACAGACAAAGATATAGTACATAGATGCCAAACGCAACTCCGCCCTTAAACCTAGAACGTAGCTACCAAACCGATACCCAAAATTTTGCAGCACCAGACTGACACCCTCTTAAAAATTCGCTCCACTCTAACCGCTCCACACCGATGAGGAGCTCAAATAAAAAGCTCCCTCTAACATAATAGAACTTTTGAGCTAGAATTGCTAGCTGCTGACTTCGAATTCAACTTCAATACCAGCTGCAACTCTGATTCAAAGTACTTACTTACTTTATGTTTTTTTTTTTTTTTTTGTTTTTGTTTATTTGTTTCTTTTGTTTTGTTGGTACTTGTTACCGTTTGGTATGTTTTGTGCCGGTAGTGGTGGTGTCACAAAAGTTACCCTTACCATCAGGTGTTGCACAAACAAACTTCATGTTGAGTCGTCGCTACAGCGTGCAGTTAAAGCACATGAACATGAAGTCGGAAAATAATGTTAGTTTGGGGAATTGCAAATAAATATTTCATCTGCAGTTGTAGTTTATGATACAACAACAAGTGCAACAGCAACATATTCTGCAGACAACAACTACAAGTATTGCATGAAAATTTCTCATGGGATTGCAGCGTATATAGACAGTGTTGTCGTTTGTTAAAAAAAAAAAAAACAAAAGTACAAACATACAAATGGGAATGAAGCATAAAAAAAAAATGTTAGCAGAAACAATGGCGGAACTTTCTAAATAAAAACCAAACATTAGTTATTTTGCCGATAGTAGTTCTTTTAATTTTAAATATACGCAAAGATGGCACGTTCAAACATCACCTCATAGTGTTCAAGGTATGGCTTTGATGAGCGACGCTACGGCTTTTTTGACTTGTGTAAAATTATCTTAAAAAAATCCACTCATGTCCAGTTTAATATTCAAAACAGACCAAGGATGTCATGATGGATTCATGTCCCTAACATTATGGATAAATGGGCTTTCTAACTACTGTTGGCCTCTGCGGAAAAGATCCGGATTGAGTTAAAAAGATGGAATTATGACACGGTCTTAGCATTAGCCTTGTTTAAGTTTTGAATAAATAAATATTATGCGACATTGAAAGCTTGCCTCGTCACTTTTGTTAAGTTCAGTAATTTACAAATTTATTTTGCTGAAATTTTATTCTGATCAGCGAGTAGCACTTGCTATATCGACCAATAAAAAATTAAATTTGGTAAAAAAATTTACAAATATTATGTATAGTTCCCCGTGATGATCCATGGTGACATGGAGGGCTTCCATGTGTAACGAGGTTATATTACTGTTTTCACCCTGAACATAGTCAACCCCTATCTGCCTCGCTATTTTTAGAAAAATCGCTGTTACTGTCCTGAGATGATTCCTAGAAGGGGTATAAATTCCTAGAAATGTATGATGACACATGTCTACCTGTTTACAGGTAGATTTTGTGAAAAATGTGTTTCAATTGTATGGGAGGTGCCACGCCCGCTTGTCCATTCACGCCCAAAATTTAACACATATTTTTAGACTGTCGTAATTGATGAATGTCCAAGCGTATTTTTTATAGCTTTACCGGTTCTACAGATTTTGCAAAAAATGTTTTCCAATTGTATGGGAGTTATCAAGCCTGTTTGTCCAAATTTGACACGTATTTTTTTAAATGACCTACGTGATTGTTGTCTAAGTTTGTTTTTTTTATAACTCTATTGTTTCTCCAGATGTTGAAAAAAATGTCTTCCGATTGTATTGGAGGTGCTACGCCCGCTTGTCCACTCACGGCCGAATTTCGCAAGCATTCTTAAATAGACATACTTGATGACTGCCTATGCTTGTTTTCTATAGCTGTACTAATATTCCAGATATTGCAAAAAATGTGTTGCAGTTGTATGGGAGGTGCCACGCCCAATTGTTCAATCACACAAATTTTCGCAAGTATTCTTAAAATGACCTACTTGATGTTCTTATCATTACATTGAGCGATAGTAGGACCACTTCACCCAGAGATTTGTTAGCTACTCAGTTGAAAATATAAATACAGTTATCCAGAGTCGATATCCCAATAAACTTTATTGATAATTCCTGCCTAAAACACTTGATTCGCCAGTACGAAAAAGACTCTAAAATATTTTATATCCGCCAAAACGACAGGGACCCTGAATTTGTGACGATTTGTAAACTAGTCTCGGAACGGGTCGTATGACACCTTGATTCCGCCCTTATAATTGATGGATCTTGAGCTTAGAAAATCCATGGCACCGGTCGTATAACACCTTGCTTCAGTCCTTATTTTGATGGGTCTCCAGCCTATTAAACCCTCAGCACGGATCGTATAACATTTTGATTCGGCCCTTATTATTAATGGATCTTCAGCCTATTAAGCCTTCGGCACGGTTCGTATAACACCTTGATTCATTTTCTTTAATTGATGCGTCTGCAGACTAGTAAATCCTTGACATTAGCCGTATAAGATTTTGAGTCAGTCCGCATAATTGATGGGTCTCCAGCCTAGTAAATCCTCGGCACGGGCCGTATAGCACCTTGATACAGCGCTTGTTATTGATACGTCTCTAGCCTATTAAACCCTCGATACACGTCATATAACACCTTGATTCGGCCCATATTATTGATTGGTCTTCATTTATGTAAATCCTCGGGTTGTGTAACATCTTGATAAAGCGCTTATTATAGATGGGTTTTCATTTTAGTATATTCTGGCCATGGGTCGTAAACGACTTGGCTCAGCATTTATAAATGATGAGCCTTAAGCCTACCCATCTCGGCATGGGTCTAAAACACCTTGATTCAGCCCATATTCTGATAGTTCTTAGTCAAGTAAATCCTGGGCACGGATCGTATAATACATTGATTAAACCTTCTTTTTGATGGGTCTCCAGTCTAGTAAATCCGCAGCACGGGTCATATAACCTTGATGCAGCCCTTCTTTTTGATAGGTCTCTAGGTTATTGAACCCTCGGTACGGGTCATAAAACACCTTGATTTCGCCCTTAATATTGTTAGGTCTCTTGACTATTAAACCCTCGGAACGGATCGTATAGCTTATGATTAACTAAGGTTATTCAGAGTATTAATTCTGTGGCTGCACCCAGTCTTTTACTCACCATCTCCTTAGAATCTCAGATTAGTCAATATGAACTTAGTTTAACCAGAATAAGATTACAAGAAAGTTCTTAAACTTCTGCTCCTTCTTCATCAAAATTGTTCAGCTTTCAAAATCAACAGCAATAACTAAATATCCAGCAAATTATCTTAACTATGTATGTTGCAAAGCGACTATTTGACTCATCAATCGAATGTCTAGCAGGAACGAGTTGAATCACTAAAGCATAAACACAGTAAAACGTGACCGTAAAGCTAACTTGTTATACTTGTTTCAACTAACGAGTGACTTGCTGATGGACTGACTGCATTTGAATAAGGATAATTTTATTGATTTAACCTCAAAAGAGCCAGACATGCTTGTATTGCCAAGTTGTAAGTATTAAAAGCAAATAAGGCAGTCAAAAGGAGTGGGAGGGGAAAGACTTATACAAGCTAATCAAACCACATTATTAAATGTTGATGTGTGTGTGTGTGTGTGTGTGTGTAAATGTATGCAAGGGAGTGTATATTTTGACAGTTAAAGTTGTTTTTGTATGAGTAAATTTCAGAGTTCACCACAAAGGCACAGAAGCACTGCCTCGCTACAATGTCGCCAACTAGGCAAACTTACTATTAATTATATTCTTAGCACAAAAAAAAAAACGCACAGCACTAGAAGCGACAAAAAATACAATAACAACCATTTCAACACACCAAAAGAAATCTAAGATTCACAAAAAAGCTTCAGTCAAGCCAAAAGTGAGCCATTTTTGGCAATTACCACAAACGGTGACCGTGGCTCGCTTAAGTAGTGGACACCGCCATTCTTTTTTTTTTTCTGTACTTAATTTTGTCGTTAATAGTGTTGTTTACTAATGCCCAAGAAACAATGTTGCACACGCAAAACGATAATTTTTATAAAGTTTTATTTCTAGTTTTTTGGGTGGGTTCACATAATTATTTATTTAGTTGGCATGCTTGAATTGTTTTCAAGGCACTGCGTGCTGAGGCAAGTGTGAGGATGCTGTTGTGTACGAGAATGTGCGATGGTGACTGTTTAGGGAGTGACTATGTTGACAAGTTGTTATTAGTGTGTTGTCAGTCATGCTGTCACTTTAGATTCCTAATGGTTTTTATACCATTTTTTTAAGAGCCTTAAATTGATGAGGGAAAAACAACTGACAAGTGTTGGCTAAAAATCAATCTTCAGCGCACATGAAGCACTTAAAGTCACTAACTAAGACGATTTCAAGGTCATGACAAAGGAAAGAACGAAAAAAAAAATAAATTCAACGACTTAAAGGCGTGAAA